>JAMAKP010000002.1:770334-858491 GCA_023628455.1 Chaetomiaceae sp. B2702 | reverse complement strand
CATGACTAGCAGAGCTCGTATTTAAATCCATACTATGTTCTCTGCACTCCCCCCCCCCCCCCCCCCCACCTTGAGGATCTCTTTCCACAGGGGATGAGCCAGTTTCACTAGCTCGGATTGTGAATGTGATAAACATGACCAGGCAGAGGAATCAAATGGTTTTGGCCGGCGTGAGCTGGTGCAGATTTCGTAGGTAGTCAAAGGTGGGGGTTGGTGCTGTTGACACTCAGAAAAGTAGTGAGTACTGTAGAAACTGGTTGTATGTCCTTGCGGCTCGCGTACGCGGCAGCGCGGTTCGTCTTTCTCTCTAGAGTGATGAGGAACCAGAAGAGTTGAGTTGCATTGAAAACTGCAAATGATACACTGGGAGAAAAGAAGAGAAGCCTATCGTCGTGTTTGGGCTGATGAACTGTCGCATATCGACCAGCAACTGGCCTATCTACACCCAGGTGGCGCGAGAACCTGTATTTTGGAAATCAAATATATTCCAGGTATCTTAGTGACTTGAGTCCTGACATGCCCAAAAACCAAAACATGGAGGGAACAAGAGATGTCAACGGTGTGTGACCGGTTTATGGGTAGTAGAACACATTTCTCTTAATCATCGAATTTTGAATGAAACCTTCTCGTCTCTTCTCAAATCTCGAACCCTTATTCCGAATAAGGAAACGCATCGTAGTAGGCTAACGCACTGTAGTTTTAAAAAGCCTAATGTCCTCAAGCTCAAGGATTCAAGCACCAAAGCCATTGGCCAATCATACGCTGTATGCCTGAGGACAGCCCCACCCGCCTCACTGCGACAGGGGTGTTTCGGCAACGTAAGCTTTTCGAGGCTGGCAGCTGCCGTCGGAAGGCCACGATGATGGTCTACTACTAGCAGCGGATGAAGGGTGAACGACCAAGTATCATCGAAACCCTTGTTTTCCCGTTGCCCATTTCCGCCCTCTGCAATTCATTATCTGGCAGGCGCACGACGTTCATGAGCGTCTTGCCGTCTTCTTTTCCACGATGAAGACGTCAGCGGTCTTCTCTGCCTTCCTGTCGCTGCTGTCGCTGGCCTCGGCCTCGAGCGCCGACAGGAAGAGCAGCTCCACAAGCACCACCCTCCCGGCCACCTTCAAGCCGCCCCAGGTCTTCAAGAACGCCAATCTCGTCCACGTCATCTCGGTCGAGAAGAACTACGTCAAGGAGAACATCAATGTGCTCGTAGAGAACATCGGCAAGGCGGCGCAAGATGAATACTTTGTACCATTTACCGCCGACCAAATGTCGAGGCTGGGGGGGGTGGAGGTGAAGGATCGCAAGGACAGCAACGCTGGGCCATTTGTTGCCGAGGTTGTTGAATTCGACCAGCAAAGGTGAGTGTGGAAGGCCCAAGGCGTCTCTGCTTCGGCGGGCTGACCGTTCGCAGCGATATCCAGTACCTCCGCATCCGGCTCCCGAAGGCCCTGGCGCCCGGCGCGCAGCAGACCCTCGGCATCAGCTACTACCTCTTGAAGGCGTACAAGGCCCTTCCTGCCTCCATCAAGCAGGAGGAACAGCAATTCCTCTCCTTCTCCTTCTCCGCCTACTGCCCCTCGGCCTATACGACGACCAAGCAAAAGACCGAAGTCAAGTTCCAGTCGAGCAACATCCCCGACTACACCAAGCTCCCGGGGAGCGGCGAGATCAAGGAGTTCCCGCAGAAACAGGGCTCCAAGCTCACCTACGGCCCCTTCGACGAGAAGCCCGCCGGCGCCACGCAGCCCGCCAGCGTGCGATTCGAATTCAACAAGCCGGTGCTCCACATGTCGCACCTGGAGCGGGACGTTGAGGTCAGCCACTGGGGCGGCAACGTCGCCTTCGAGGAGCGCTACACGCTGCACCACCGGGGCGCCAACCTGTCGTCGCTCTTCAACCGGGTCAAGTGGCAGCAGTCGCAGTACTACGCCCCGGGCGGCTCCTTCGCGCTCAAGGAGATGAAGTTCCCTCTACGGGTGGGCAGCGCCGACCCATACTACACCGACGTGATTGGCAACGTTTCGACGTCGCGCTTCCGGAGCAACAAGCGCGAAGCGCTGCTCGAGGCCAAGCCCCGGTATCCTCTGTTTGGCGGGTGGAAGTACCCGTTCACGATCGGCTGGAACTCGGATGCCAAGAATTTCCTGAGGAAGACGGCCACCGGGGGTTACGTTTTGAGCGTCCCCTTCCTCGAGGGCCCGAGGCAGCTGGAGGGCGTCGAGTATGAGCAAGTGCAGGTCCGGGTTGTCCTGCCCGAGGGTGCTGAGTACGTGTTATTCCCTCTTTTCCTTCCCTTTTTAACATTCATCACGTATTGACTCGATGGCCTAGAAATGTCAAGTACCACACGTCGATCCCGACCCAGTCCATTACCAAGATCGATGTTGAGATGCATAGGACATTCCTCGACACCATCGGCCGGACAGCCCTCATCATCAAGGCGCGCAATCTGGTGGACGACTTCAGGGACCGCGACCTGGTCATCACATACGACTTGCCGCTGATGGCGACGCTGCGCAAGCCGATGATTGTGTTTGGCAGCGCCATTGCTGTGTTTGTGAGCGCCTGGGTGGTGGGGAACCTGGAGTTGAAGTTTGACGCGAGGAAGAAATAGATGGGAGGGCAGGATAATAGAAAATGATTGGTTTTTGTTGGTTCTTTATGTACTATGTAAGTATTTGTGGTCTGATATCCTGTGGCGATGGAATAAAAGCGATGGGATGGTTCAATTGCAACGAGTTTCCTCCATCTTGCGTTTTAGGTTTGGCGATCATAAACTCCGTTGACGGTAGTGGGCTTCAACAATCAAAGGTCCGATGGTGTAGTTGGTTATCACGTCAGTCTAACACACTGAAGGTCTCCAGTTCGAACCTGGATCGGATCAAATGTTGGAGCTTCCGGTTAAATACCGGAACGCGATCTTTTTGTCCATTTTTGGTTGCATTTGGGGATGGACCTTACTCTCGGTAATGGAACTACGGTTGTACGGAGTACAAGCTGACTGTCAACGAATTGGGACTTGGGAAACCTTTCCGAACACACACATGGCACATACCCAAGGAAGCAAAGGAAGCATTGAGGCTTGGTGCATATTCATGGCTGCAAGTTGACGTCGTCTGGTGACCTCGTCCAGTCCCACTTCACCAAGACAGGCCACTCCTCGGCGTGGTTCAGGGTTTTGACTGGTCCCTGCATGCGTCACAACCAGCTGAGCCTCGACAGCAAGGTAATAAGGGACCTGCTGGTCATGTCTTCCAAGAAGCGCCGTCTTGGCAATCATTCTGTTCGAACGTCAATCCAAGTGAACCCTATCATTCCACTCAGAATCACTTAATAAAAACCATCTGCATCAGAGTCAGTCTCCGGATCTTCTCTCGCAAAACTATTACTTCATCCTACCCATTCTCGCACACAGCTCGAAAGCAACCCTCAATCACCTACCTTCAAATCAAACAGCCGAACTTCAAAATGTGCTTCGGATCCGATCCGGCAGAAAAGTACTACTACCATGAGGAGATCATCCCCGTGCGGCCTCGTTACCATCACCACGGCCACGGCCACCACCACCATCACCACCACCATCACTCGTCGCCCCGCGCAAGCTACTCCAGCCATAGACACCACTCGCCCAGTCCGAGGGCGAGTGTGACGAGTTACCGGGCTACTAGTATTCCAGTTGTCTATAGCAGACGGTGAAAGCAAAGGGGGGCATTTCTTTCCCCCAGGCGCGGCGGGTCAATGTATTGAAGACAGCTTGGGATATCATGGCTAGGGCAAAGCACGGGATTTGACTGGGAAAGGTCTGGATGGCACAAGGGTTATGTGCAGCGTGGCATAATGGCAATGGCAACGGCGTTTGGAAATCTGGCATTTGGGTTGGACCATCGGAGCGTTCAGGGCTCCGGTATGAAGATATGATAATGTGTACGGCCGCGGCTAGAAGCAACCACATTTTACATTACGCTGATCTTCCTGACTGCAGAGCGTGAGAACGGGAAGGCGTGGAAAGGGTGGTCAGCCATGTGATGGATGGTGGGGCGGAAGAGCTATGACGTCACTGCTCTGATGCGATCGTCCCATGACGAGCGAGCTCTGGTTCAAAGAAAAGTTCAGAAAACGATTGGAAGCCAAGTCGGTGGTTACGTCGTGTCATGGAACGAAGTGGTGGGATGGAGTCGATGGACTTGGAGGACGCGAGCTGCACTCAACATCAGTATCTATCTCAGAATACCACTTGTAGTTGAATGAGAATCCAATTGTCTCTACCCCCAAACAACATACCAAGGGCTGCTCTCAAACTGTCCAGTTTATCCAGGGTATTGAAGTTGACCTGTGTCATCAGAAAGGCTGCTGCTCTGACTTTCACCCCCTTCAAAAAGCATCACCTTCTGAGCGCCAACACGGATATATGTTTTGGATCAAACTGTGAGCTCAAACAGCCTCTTATCTCTCCAAGGAGCGCCTGCCTCGCCCTGGTATCTTTTCCAGAAGCAACTGCGAAGGGGTAGAATAGCATACCCCCGTCTGCTTCCACCTGCCAATTTTCCACCATCGACATCTCAATAAGAGCATATACCTTGGACACAGTCATCACCATGTAAGTCCATTGACCTCCCCCCCCCCCAAAAAAGAAAAAACGCGCACAAACTCCTGTATTCCGCCACCCCGAAACCATGTCCCGTCAAAGCACCGAAGCCTCGCGCTTTTCTTTCTCAGCTCAGTGGTATCACCACCACTTCCCATCCCTCCCCAACCACTAACCACGGGCCCTTTCTCACCTACAGGAACCGCGCCCTCTCCATCCGCTCCTCGAACCGCTCCTCCAACGGCACCACCGCCTCCTCCACCTCGACCCACTCCAACCCGCACCGCCTCGGCTTCTCCTTCACCTCCCTCCGGGGGAGCAGCCAGCCGCCGCTGTCCAAACGCCTCTACCGGCTCATCAAGTCGGCCAACACGCTCATCTCGGCGCACGAGACGGCCGCGCGCGAGCGCCTCTCCATCGCGACGCAGCTGTCGGAATGGGGCGAGCAGGCCGCGTCGCCGGAGAACGCCAACGAGAGCGGCGCCGTCAGCGACATAAGCGACAAGATCGGGGTGCTGCTGTCCGAGCTCGGCGAGCAGGAGGAGGCGTACGCGGGCCGGCTGGACGAGAGCCGGGGCTTGCTCAAGGCGATCCGCAACACGGAGAAGAGCGTGCAGCCGAGCCGGGACGGGAAGCGCAAGATCGGGGACGAGATCCATAGGCTCAAGGTGAAGGAGCCCCAGAGCACCAGGCTGGTGACGCTGGAGCAGGAGCTGGTGCGGGCCGAGGCCGAGTGTCTGGTCGCGGAGGCGCAGTTGGGGAATGTGGTACGTTTTTTTTTTTACAATTCACATCCGGGGGGGGGGGGGCCATATTTTTTCTTTGGTGGGACAGGGGGGCTTTCTTTGCTGACTGACAATGGGCGCACACACACACAGACACGGCAGAAACTCAAAGAGGCATACACCGTCGAGTTCCTCGCCACAATCGAGCGCGCCGAGAAGCAGGCCATCCTGGCGCGTCACGGCCTGCGGCTGCTGCAGCTGCTGGATGATACACCCGTGGTGCCCGGCGATACGAGGCCGCCGTATACGAAGGCCTCGCAAGCAAGGCAGGTTCTGAACGACGCCGAGGACGACTTGCGCGACTGGCGGCTGGACACGGGATTCATCGGCGACGATGTCAAGGGCGTCGTCGCTGTGGATGGCAACGCACCGGTGGAGCCAAGAATCGAAGAAAAAGGGAAACAGAAGGAGACGCAGCCGCCGCAAATGGCGGCAGCCCAGAATAATGTCGCGGACGTCGATGGCGATGGTTTGAGTGCCAAAATTTGAGGAGGGATGAGCAGGCAAGTTGGTCAGTTTGGTGACTGGAATTGTTTCTTCGATCATTATACCTAGTCTGCGTTGACCCATGTAGTTAGTTATCTGCGATCGCATGCGAGTTATTTCTTGATAATCAAAACAAAACCATTGGAAACCAGATACATACGCCGCTAACCCCCCCCCCCCCCCTTCCCTTAAACCCCCGAACCCAAACCATTTACCACCCGCATTTACCACCCGTGACATGTATCCCGTTCGTCCAACGTCTCCTCATCAAACACTCGCCGTAACCCTCCTCACACTCTTCCTCGCGCCCTCGCCACTGATCATAACCGCGCCCTCCATCTCCAATGTCCTCATCACCTCCGCAAACTCGCTCGGCTCAACGGGCACGCCTGCCCCCTCGGCAAGCTTCCTCGCCACCTCCGAAAACCGAACCGCCTGCCCGCCCGCCGTCAACTCGTCCAACAGCCGGACAACCGCGTCCTTCATATCCGCCCGGCGCTTGCGCTCCGCGGCACTGGTCCCCTCGGTCAACAGGCTCATGTCGATCCGGCCCTGGGAGTCGGTCGCGGCCGTCTTCAGCGCCGACCGGATCAGCCGGACGGCCTCCTTGACGTCGTCGGCCGTGACGGTCTCCGACAGGCGCATCTTGGCGTGCGCCTCGGCCAGCCGGATCATGGACTCGAGCTGGCGCGTGGTGGCCGTGATGCGCTTCTCGGCGGCGCGCACGTCCTGCCCGAGCTTGCGCATCTCGACGTAGGCGTCGACCAGCTCGCGGCCGGCTTCCGGGGTGATGGTCGGGTGGATGTTGGCGCGGGCGTAGGAGATGTACGAGGTGAGGAATTCGATGGGCTGGTTTCGACGAGGGTTCGTTAGTCATGTAATCTGGTGGTTAAAAAAGAGAGAGAGAGAGAGAGTGGGGGGGGGATTGATTGATTGGTGGCTTACCAGGATGTCGTTGTTGGTTTGAGCTGACTCGGGCTTGTCTTCCAGGTACATGGACAGCAAGTGGCGTGCCAGCCGCTGGTCGGTCTTCTCGTCGACGCGGTCGAGGATGAGATAGACCAGATCGAAACGGGACAGGAGGGTGGGCGGGAGGTCGATGTTCTGCGGTACAGACATGTCCGGGTTGTACCGGCTGCCGATCGGGTTGGCAGATGCGAGGATACTTGTCCTGGCGTTGAGCGTTGTGATGATGCCGGCCTTGGCCACCGACACCGTCTGTTGTTCCATCACTTCGTGGAGCACGGACCGTGTCGAGTCGTTCATCTTGTCGAATTCGTCGATGCAGCACACGCCTCCGTCAGACAAGACGAGCGCACCGGACTCGAGCACCAGTTGCCGCGTCTCGGGGTCGCGGGTCACGTAGGCTGTGAGACCGACGGCCGAGGAGCCCTTACCGCTGGTGTAGACGCCTCGGGGGGCAATCCTATGCACGTACGACAAGATCTGGGACTTGGACGTCGACGGGTCACCGCAGAGCAGGACGTTGATGTCACCGCGGTACCTGGGGCTTGCACCCTTCTCAAACGTCTTGTTGGTGCCGCCAAACAGCTGCAAGAGGATGCCCTTCTTGACGTCGTCCATTTCGTAAATCGAAGGAGCAAGTGAGCGGGAGAGCAGATCGTAGATGTCCGGACGAGCGGCCGTCGCCCTGATCTTCTCCTCCTCTTCCGGCGTCACTTTCTTGATCTCATCGAGGCTCTGTCCACTGACGTGAGCTTCCTCCTCCTCGGCAAGGTCGAGGGTGGTCGGGTCCGCGCCCATCCTCTTCCGGTCGACCTTTTGCACGTGCACCACATCGACGTAGGTCTTGTGCACACTCTTGACCGTCCTCATGCGCGGGTTGACGCGCACTGGCGTGACCTTGTAGATACCCGTCAACTCCACCCGGTCACCGGCCTTGCAAAAGTCAACCAGCTCATTGTAGACGCAGACAGACACCGAATGGGGCGTCTGGCCGGCTGGCACGGCGTCCGGGGTCTCCTGCAGCTTGATGACCTGCTTGTCCTCAAACATGCATCGGTTGTGGATGATCTGCATCGAGTTCTTTTGTTTGCACCGGGCGCGGGGGCACTCGGTAGGCTCGCGGATCTTGCCGCGGTCAAGCTCGACCGAAACCGAATGCCCGCAAACGCTGCATTTGAAGAAGGCTTGTTTCATGTCAGGGATGACGGGCGTCGCGCGGATGACGAGGCCCTTGATGGAGATGAGCTTGTCCATATCAGAGGGGTTGAGGTCTCGCAGGTTCACAGACTTGTCCGAACCCCAGGGACGAACCAAGTACTGCTGCTTCATGACTTGATCTTCGAGAGTCATCTGTTCTCGCTGCGCAGGCCGTGGCGTGGACGGTTCTTCGGCCCGGTCCGAGCTGGGAAAGGCGAGCTCCGAGCTCTGGGAGGCCTGGGCGGCATTGGGCGCACCCGCGGTGTGTGAGGCTGCCCTCTGGCTCGCCATCTCTGCCTGCGCAAGCTCAATCATGCAGTCGTGAACGCACTGGTCCATGACGGGGATGATTTCGGTCGGATACGCCTGGCACTGGTGCCACAGCTTCACCGTCCGCGGGTAGGCCTTGAGGTCGCGAAGGTCGAGGTATAGCTTGTTGGTGCCGAGCAGCAGCATGTGCTCCATCGCTTCCCAGTAAGGCTTCGAATCGGCCTCGGGGTTTCCGTTGGTGTCGGCCTCGGTGGCGCCATCGGCCCACATGCGATATTTCCTAGTAAAGTTTTTGAGGAAGTCCCTGAAGGCGGCGAACGAGTCCTCGAGCGAGACGGTAGTACCCCAGACAAGGCTTTGGCTCGGGCCGCCAAGGGCATCGGCTTCTGAGGTATGGGGGTTGTTGTTTGCAAACGAGGCAGCATCGGATCCCAGCGTCGATCCGTCACGGACGACGCGCCCGGAACCGTCCAAGATGATGCGGCGAGGCACGCCGGGTGTCCGAACTTCTGGGTTGATATCTCCGCGGTGAGACCTGAAATTGGCCGACCTCTGTGAGCTCACAAAGAGTGCGCTGCTGTCGCTGCGGAGGTCGGACTGCTGGGTGAGCTGGTGGCCGGGGCTGGAGCTGGGGTCATAGCGGATCGGAGACGAGTCTGGGCGGTCAGTCCACCGCGAGTTGATATGCGCAGTCAAGGACAGGATAACTCACCTCCGATAAGGGCAGCGCTCGCACGCGGAGTGCGGTCACCGGCGCTCTGCGTTTCTGTCTGCTGGCGCAGGGGCGAGCTGGGCGCATTGTTGGCGGTGCTCTGGCTGTTGCTCATCTGACGCAGTGGGGAGGAGGCCCTGTTTGGGCCAGGGGCGGGGGACGAGGACTGATAGAACAGCGGACTGGAAGCCAGCTGCGAAGACCTCGTCTGACGGGGCGTCCTCTCTGCTGCATTAGAGGGGCCAGCCGCGGGGCTGCTCGGTTGCTGCGACCTGCGAGTCGCCCGACTGGGCGTCGCTGAGCTCCGTGTTGATCTCCTTGTTGGCGACGACATCGTGATACCGCTGGTCGTTGGTTCGCGCAGAAGCGGAGACGATGGGTATGCGTGGTGTCGCAGTTGGTGCGAGGCGGGGGTGTTGGTAGAGTTTGGCGGTGTTGACAGGGGAAAGCGGAAGTGGGACGCTGCGTTGGGCAGGGCAATGCAACAGACAAGAAAAACGGAGTGGGGAGACGCGAAAGTTCGCGTTCACCCAACCACTTTACGCGTTGCCAGGGGCACACTGCGCGCAGCCCATTAAACCCCCCTGCCCGGTACCAGCAGCTAGGTAATTGTGGGGCAGGTCAAGGTCAAGCCACATCACAGCGACAGCAACCCCACAACTCCAGAACGGCGCAGAACTGCAGCAACGAGACAACGACAGTGATCAGATCCAAGATACCCGGCTGCAGTTGCGCCACCCCGGACGACCGAGCATTTTGACAAATATACCAAACGGGCTGCGGGAAAAACAAAATACCGCCAACATGTCACCGGGAATGTCGCTGTATAGCGTCAACGCTATCTGTATGTCTACGCCTGGACACGGCCGCCACTTTGCGAATCCGGCGCCTGGCTTGCGACACAGCTAACCAGTCGCCCCAGTAATCCTTTCCAGCGAGGACGGGTCGCGGATATTCACAAAGTACTACACCCCGCCGCACCAGGCGACAGCTCAACCAGCCGGAGCCGGTAGGATATCCCAACCCAACCCCCCCCCCCTCCCTTCTCCTCGGCATCCCAACTCAACAAAACGTATCAATTGACACCTATTAGCCCCCGCTAGCTCCTCCCAGAACCCCTACGCCGACAAGACGGCCCAGACACGCTTCGAGAAGGCGCTTCTCCAAAAGACGGCCAAGCAGACGGGCGACATCCTGCTCTTCGACAGCCGGATCGTGCTGTACAAGATGGAGTCGGACGTGGCTCTATACGTGGTCGGCAGCCTTGACGACAACGAGATCCTGCTGTATAACGTGCTGCTGGCTCTGCGCGACAGCCTGCACCTGCTGTTCAAGCAGTCGGTCGACAAGCGCACCATCATCGAGAACTACGATTTGGTGTCGCTGGCCGTTGACGAGATCTGCGACGACGGTGTGGTGCTGGAGACGGACCCGACCATTATTGTACAGCGGTGCAGCAAGGCGCCGTCGCAGGACGTCAACCTCAGCCGGATCGATCCGTTCAGCGAGCAGGGCGTCAACAACCTGGCACAACTGGGCAAGGCGAAGCTGACGGATTGGTTGAGACAGGGGTTGTAGGTAGAGGAAAAGGGGAGTCTGTGACATTGAATTTAGAGTCTTGTTTTTTTTCATTTTTTCGGTGCCAAAGTATCGCCGCGGTAACCAAAACCGGTCTGATATCCATGTCTCCTGGGAGACAGTCTGTCTAATGTGTCTTGACCTTATCTACGCCCTGATTTCCGCCGCCGCCTTCCTGAGCCTGTTCATGACCGCCGCTGCAATATCGTCCCCGTCGCTGACCCCTTCCACAAAAATGACATCTGCGCCCAGCCTGTCCAGCTCCCTCAGCGCTGCAAATAACCCATGCGCCACCCCCTTGACATCCGCTCCCAGATCAACATCCAACAGCCTCCCCGTCTCCCCCCCATCCTCCCCTATCAACACTCCCTCCCTCACGAGAATGCCCGCCTCCGTCTCCCCGTTCACCCCTGGCGCCTCCCCCAACCCAGCATGCCTCAACCCGCCCGCAACCTCCCACCCCGCCGTTCTCACAACACCAACCGTCTTCCCCCCTTCCACCCCCAACCCGCGTTCCCCCGCCAACAACCCCATCCGCCTGTTCCCGTCTCCATCCCGCTTCTCAAACAACACGACCCTCGCCCGCGGACTATAATGCTTATACTTCATCCCGGGCGCCCTCGGCGGCGCCTCTCCCCGGCCCAATTTCCCTTCCTCCCCGTCGTGGTACGCCTTCTCGACCGCCTCCCAGCCGGCACAGGCCCGCAGCTCGTCCAGCCCCACCCCGCCGGGCCGCAGCACCACCGGCGGCCTGCACAGCCCGTCCACCACGGTGCTCTCCACCCCCACCGCGCACCCGCCCCGCCCGCCGTCCAGCACCAGCTCGATCTTGCCGTCCAGGTCGTCCCGGACGTGCTGCGCCGTCGTCGGGCTGGGCCGGGTGCTCGCGTTGGCGGAGGGGGCCGCCAGGGGCGCGCCCGCGAGGGCGATCAGGGTGCGCGCCAGCGCCGAGGCGGGCATGCGCGCGCCAAAGGCGGGCTGGCCGGCCGTGACTTCCGGCGCGAGCGGGGAGGTGGTGCGGGCGGGGAGCGGGAGGAGGATGGTCAGGGGCCCGGGCCAGAAGCGGGCGATTAGCGGGCGGTAGATCTCTGGTATGGGGTCTGTGTCGGTGTTTGGGTCTGGGTCTGGGTCTGGGTCTGGGGCCGCTGCGGCGGCGGGCGAGAGGAGGCGCCGCAGCATGGTCAGGTCGCTGATGTGCACGATCAGCGGGTTGTCCGAGGGCCGGCCCTTGGCCGCGTAGATGCCCCTGACGGCGACGGAGCGGGTCGCGTCGGCGCCGAGGCCGTAGACGGTTTCGGTTGGAAAGGCGACTGGGGTTGAGGTGGTGCGGAGGAGGTGTGCTGCTTCGTGGAGGGGCCCGAGCACGGCGTCGTCCTGTTCTCCTCCGTTGGGCACCTCCCATCTGTTGAGGTCTGGTGTGCCGTCGGGCTTGGTCGCCCACTGGCCGAGGGCGGAGTCATCTTTGCCGTCGAGCGGCACTTTCAGAATCCGGGTCTTCATTGCTGTGGTGTGTGTGCGGCGGGGGTGTCCGTGTGTAAGTGATGATAATGATGCAGCCGTGAGTTGATTTGGCCGAGTGCGAACGAACGGAAAATGTCTGAGTGCAGCGGGCCAGCGCGCAGAAAAATGGAGCGAGGGAACGCCCGCCAATTTGAATACTCAGGGGGGAAAAAATGTGAGGACAGAATGGAGTAATGTGTGGTGGGTTGTCCTGCTCGGTGAGCTGCTGTGCTTGTGTAAAAGGTGTAAGTTGAGTCATGGGAGAAATTTTCAAAAAATCTAAGCAAGTGACAAATTCATCGAGAGATGTCCACCTCAACATCGCTGCCCAACTTTCAGTTGCCTCACTCAGCACGGCCTGACAACAACGCATGGTCAAATCGCTTTAAAAGCGCGAGTGGACTCTTAACTTGATAATATCTTTGAATTCGTTCCTCGTAATTTCAAGGGTAGTAATCCCCCGCCTATATCTGCACCACCGAACTCATCTCGTTCCCCAACGCCGTGCCGGCCAACCATGATGTGTCGTTCGCTATACATATATATAGTACACGTAAGAAAGAAACGGCCAGAGACCCGTGAGCAAAAAAAAATCCGGTCAATCGTGTCAAGAGACAATAATCGCATGCGAAAAACCATCACTTTCCACCCAACGTCGTCCATGTTTCATCAAGCAATCATCAAGGAGCATACGTCTCGCTCCCCCTCCGTCCCGTCCTCACCGGCAGCGCCGAGACATACGCATTCGTCGCCCCAAGCTGCTCGGAAAAGCTCCCCAGCAAGCGCATCACTTCTTCGCGCACCTGCTCCCGGCTGGCTCCTCCCTGCATGACCCGAGCAGACGGCGGGGCCGGCACGCCTCCGCTTGTTTCCGAGTTGTCTATCCCTGCGCCGTTCATGGCTGCAATCCTCGGGTGTTGTAACTGCGTGCTGCTCACGCTCGCCCCGGACTGCGACCGCGCCCTTGTCCGCGCCCGACTGCGCCTGTCGGTTATACTCAGCGGGGTGGACATGCCCATGGTGAGATACTCCGAGTCGTAGTCATTCACCGAGTAGTTGTCATCGTCGTAGCTGGTTGAGCGTGAGTGGGATGTGGATTGCGAACCCCGGAGGCCGTTGGTGGCGGAGAAATCGGGAATTGTTGGTTGCACCTCATCGGCAGTAGCTTTGCCTAGGCGGGCAAAGTCGCTATCGTCTGAGACGTAGATGGATGGTTCGCGGATACCGAGCTGAGCGGGCTGGTAGAGAGAGGCGTGACGCTCCAAGTCAAAAGGGTTGGCGCCGCCAATGTCTGATCCCGTCACGGATGCGACATCGGAGTTGGCCGTCGATGGCCGGGTCAGTTCTGGCATGACAAGGCCCTCGTCGAGATCGATCAAGCTGCCAACGGACGCGCGGTTGTCCTGAGATGACGGAGGTGCCAGGTCGTATGGTTCTGCAAGGAAGCGGATCGGTTCCGGCTCGGTGGGGTGATGAATCAGGGGCGGGCGTCCGTTGGGGTCGGATCGCTCTTCGTGGAACGGGAACCGAAACATCTCGGGATTCGCCGACGCTGGAGGGGCCATGGTTGGGAACTTCCAGTCCTGCGTGCGACGGTTGGGGTTCAGGTCTGCGGGATCGCTCAGGGGTGGCTTATTGAAGTCGGTGACTTCCTCAAAATCAGACTCGCTCGGGGCACGTAGCCCGGCCCGGATGGTCGCCATGTCGACGAATTGGGATAGGTCCCCGCCATCGTGAAGAGACATGTCAAGGTCAATCAGAGACTCTCGGAGAGTCGAGTGAAGGGAGTCGTCTCGAAGAGGGAGATCTGAGGTGGTCATGGGCGGAGGCGGAGCTCGGCCGTAGTATGCCCGCGAATTGTCTTCGTAGTTGGAGATGGTGTTCGGGTCGAACACTCTTTCAAGGGGCGCCTTGTTTGGCTGGAGCTGCGGAGGGGGTCGCCGACGGGGCTTGGACTTCGCGGGCCGGGAGGTTTGCTCGTTGTACTCAAAGTCGACGTTGGACCCGTAGACGTCAAAGACGGCCTGAGCATCCGTGTTCATGACCTGCCGGTCAAAGTCGACCGTGGTGCTGAAATTCCACTCGTCGCTAGGCAGGGTCGCGGACGCATAGTCTGATGGCCCTTGCACGCCGACCGGAGCGAACAGAGACCTTCTGATGCCGCCCTGTCCCTCCCACAATTTGTACGCCTTGACGAGGTTGGCAAGGGAAGCGGCTGGGTAGGCGTCCTCGGTCCCGAGAATATACGGGTGCCGTTGGATTTCTTGTATGGTTGGCCGCTTGGCTGGGTCCTCGACGAGGCAGAAGGCTACCAGGTCCTTGATCTCATCCGAGTACGAGTCGCCTTCCAGGCGTGGGGCGTGATGCTTGATGTACTGGCCCAGCTGCTGTATGTTAAAACCGGCCATGACGTTGGGGGGGAGCCCAGAGGCGAGTTCGTAGACCAAGGAGCCAAAGGCCCATATGTCGACCGGCGTGCTGTAAGAGGGAACAGGGTCGAAAAGTTCCGGAGCCATCCAGTTCAGCGTCCCGATGAAGGTGGTACGCTTGTCCACCTTGGATTCGACAATGCCCGCCACGCCAAAGTCGCAGAGCTGGACGCTGCCTTCTTCGGTGACCAAGACGTTGGCGCACTTGATGTCTCGGTGGATGATGCCCTCCTTGTGAACCCAGTAGATGGCCTCTGCTACCTCGCGCACGATGGGGATGATCCATTTTTCTTGCAGTCCGCCCGGCGCCGTGGGCTTCATCAGAGTTGCGACACTGCCGCCAGCGCAGTACTCGGTGATCATCCACATGGCCTGGCCGACTGGGAGCACGCCGAGGGTGAGATTGATGTTTTTCGCTCCGCTTTCACTGAGGAGCTTGAGAGCAGAGAATTCTTTCATGAACTCGCTGTATGTGTCGGCGAGCTTTGGGTTGAGGGTGTCGCCTTCCTCGATGTTGATGATTTTCACGGCGACGAGTGCTTTCGTGTTGACGTCGGTGGCCTTGTAGACCCGACCGTAGTTCCCTTTCCCAATCAACTCCTGGAGAAGGTAAGGAGGTACCTCCTTTCCTGCCTTGTTGCAGTCCTCTTCCACAATTGCCTGCATCTTTTTCGCATCTTCGATCGCCTTTTGTTTAGTGGTGGAAGAAAAGCCCGGGTTCCGGACCTGCAGGTTGGTGCTCGCCATGGCAATCGGCGAAGCGGGTCCCCCGGACCTCGCTAGTTACGTGGAGAGGGTGGAGTGGTGTCGTCGGGCCCTCCTCCGTCCTCGTCACGAATGACGACCGAGAGGTCGTCAGACGATGAGCTGGCGCTCGAGGAGGATGGCTCGGACGAGGGAGAGGAGTCGTTGACGAGCGTCGGGGTCGACGGGTCGTCCGGCCCCCTTTGCTGGGAGGAAATCTCGAGGTTCCGAGACAGTCGCTCCAGCGTTTCTCGAACCAGAGCCTCTCCAGGAGTCTCGGGCTCTTGGCTTTCGACCTCCCGGTCTTCCCTCTGGCCGTCGGTTCCGCGATCAGCCGGCTCGCTGTTTTGAGTTAGCTCAAGCCGGGTTGAAAATATTCTTGCCGAAGGACGACTAGGAAAAGACAAATCTGGGGTGAAATTGCTCGGCGGTGGTGAAACCACTCCGAGTCAACGACTTACCAGTCTTCTGGGGACGCCGTCTGGCTCAGCCAGTTGTAGATGATCCGCCGCTGGTACGGATATAGCGGCGAAGACCTGGTAGGCGCCGCGTGAGGAGGGAGGGGTGGGAGGGGGCCTGTGGGAGGGGGTCCAGGGCAAGGCGGGAGGTGCTGGACCGGGGCCGGTAAGGCGCGACCCTCGCGCTGGCTAACCTGACGGCGAGTCGAGGCAGCTTCGCTGTCCTCGCTTTGGCCGCTTCCTCTGCGCTCGGCACCGGCTGGGCTCCTAGTCGGCCCTTGACGCTCGTTGGTCTTGTTGGTCTCGTTGTTCTGCATCTTTGTTAGCTCACTGACGGCTACTGCGACGAACTTGATGCGGGTTTGACGATTGATGACGAAAAATTCGGAAACAGCAGAAGCCACGGCTCAAACAAGACTCACAGAATTTAATGCCCCTCCAAACCTGCCTAAAACCAAGGGCGATGAGGTCGTCGCGGGTCTCGCGAGTGGAACTGCTTCAAGGCGGCCAATCCCGCGCGAGAGAGGATAGTGACGGGGATTAACTTCAATAGCTGGTCCTAAGAACAATCAGGCGCTGAACAGGCGGTGCAAAATCACAAGGACTTTCTTGGCTTGCAAGAATTATACAGTCGACGCGCTCCTCTATTCAGTCCGCGATGTTAAGGTCGTTGGTGGTGGGGACTGATTTCGTCCACTCAGGGGCTTACGTTAGTTATCAATCACTGGTTTGACAGGTGAAAGCAGCCAAGGGTAAAACGGCGCTAGTGCACGCGTGGCACAATTAAACCAATCACAATCGCAAAAATACACGGGGCACGGCCCGCCCTCTGTCTTGTTGAACGGCAGCTGCAGTTTAACTTCTCAAAACAGTAGCCAGTCACCACCTGCATACCTTCGGATTGCACGATTTTGGCTCTGGTTGCATAGAATGCCGTGCAGCAGCAGCAGCAGCAGCATTATCTGACAGCACTGCCCCCCGCCTGTTACTAATGCTGTCATACCTACCTACATAGGTGGTATGGACTTCCCGTTTTCGATGATTCTGACGGCCCGGCACCGGCACTGATTGAGGGGGGGGGGGGATGACAGAGGCAAGGCGGTCACCGAGAAGACTAAGCCTCACAGGTACCCAGGGGTTAGGGCTGGCTTTTCAGCACTCCCCCTCTCTAACCAGATCGGGGGGGTCTGCTCCCCCCATGTGGTAAGAA
Source organism: Chaetomiaceae sp. B2702 (assembly GCA_023628455.1). Classification (NCBI taxonomy): domain Eukaryota; kingdom Fungi; phylum Ascomycota; class Sordariomycetes; order Sordariales; family Chaetomiaceae; species Chaetomiaceae sp. B2702. Next base: position 841,571 of record JAMAKP010000002.1, on the reverse strand, counting down.
AAGCCAGCCCCAACCCCCGGGTACAATTCTCTGTCAATATCACGACCAAAGGACGCCCAGCGTCCAGCATCGACCATAAAAACTCCCCAATGTCGTCATCGACGTCTTTCCAGTAATACAGCCATCTCATCCCAAATCCCCGCGCGCTGCTCCAAAGTCCCAAACCGATCCGTCTGAACCCCCAGCCCCCCATTCGTCCCCCCCCCCGCCCTCTACTCTCTCAACTCCCCCTCCAATCGCGCAATCATCCTCCCGTGAATCTTGGTCCAGCTATCCTCGCACTGGCTCTTGACCAACCCAACCAGCAGCCTGGAGCACCGGATCGTCACGTCCTCCACGAGCTCCAGCCCTGCCCCCTCTCCCCCTGGCTCCCGTATTTCCCAAACTGTCTCCATCACCACGCCCAGCGGAGAGCGGATCCGCACAAACAGCCCGTCCGCGATGCGGGTGAGCTCGAAGTCGCTGACCACAGTGGTGTCCCATATCCCGGCGGGGATGGCGTGCACGATGTCCGTGACGCGGTAGCATGTGGGCTGGGGAGCTGCCTGCTCCTCTTTGGTCGTTGGCGCTTGCTTGCCTGATTCTGATGTGGGTTGTTGTTCTTGTTGTTCTTGTTGTAGTGGTGGTGGTGGTGGTGGTGATGGTGATAGTGATGGTGATGGTGGTTGGGAACGTAACTTGGACTTGATGTGGTCTGGGATGGAAGGTGGCGGGTTGAGCTTGGCGACGTCGGCCGGCGACATGAGTTCGGATTTGACAAGGTGGGGGTCGCAGGTGAGGAAGAATTCGTGGTCTGAAAGCATGGCCACGGCTTGCGCGCGGGTCGTGCCTGGTGGGAGCCGCGACGAGTGCACCACTTTGCCGGTCGTGTTGAGGACTGTGTGTGTGTGTGTGTGTGGTTGGTCAGTTCACCAGGAGGGATCGGCGTAAATGGGTTGAGAGTTGGGTGGGTGATGGGCAAGCGTACAGGACATTGTGGTTTCGGTGATTTGACCGTGTTACGGGAATTGCATTTAGAGGGACTGTCTATTGATGAGTATCGTGATTCTCTGATCAGGCCTTGAGATTGCTGATACAAGACAAACATGGAGGTCAAAGAGAGGCTTGGGAAGAAGATGGGCTGGCTGCAGCTATTTATACATTAGATCTACATAGATTGGCTGTCCTAGGATTGGAGCGTATCTGACACAGATCAGGTCTCGCCAGGGGGAGGGGGGGCATTGTTGCATATGGACAAGACGTCAGCGCTCATCATTGCTGCATCGAATTGAAAGAGACCTACCTGTCTCTATGTAGACTGGTTTATGGATTTGGACAAGCGGTGTGGGCTAAAAGGAGGACTTTTGAAACACTTTGGAGCGCCCTAGAACCAAGAAGGAAGCAACTGATGGATAGGCTCAAGCAATTCAATGAGGGGAATGGCCAGAGAACAACCGTCATGGGAGAGTTAGAGTACCTACATAAAATAAGCGAGCCCGGGCCATGGCCCGCCCAATTAGTTATTGGGACGCTTCACTAAAAGTTCACTTACACGGCGGAGGTTCAGAGTATTGGGGGGTTAGGGTTGCACTGCAGCTGCTGTGGGCATCGGCATGTCATGGGCCGACCCGAGCTTGCGGCTTCAACTTTCCCTCGATCCACAATCCACCAAGTGATTTGGAGCTGGCCACTTTCGCATTCGCTCATCCGCGAACGCAATGGATGCGGTTTTTAGGAGGCGAGGCGCATATGTGTGCCGGGGTTGCACCCAGAGTCTGCAGCGGCAGCTTCGGCGGGCCTACTCGAGCGCGGCAGCGCAACCTGACATTTACGATGTGGTCTGCGTCGGGGGTGGTCCCGCGGGCTTGAGTCTCCTGACAGCGCTACGTGGGTACTCAGAACACTCCTGTGTTCTCTTGTCTTTTTTTCTCCTGTCTTCTTTTCTCTTGGCTTTCTCAATTAAATTCTGACACATTGGCCTCCCTCCCTAGGCGCAAATCCCGTCACGTCGCATCTCCGGGTCGCCCTCGTCGAAGCCCAGGACCTGGCCAAGATCAAATCCTGGAAGCTACCCCCCGATAGATTCTCGAACCGGTGTAGCTCCCTCACGCCCTCTTCCGCATTATTTCTCGACCAGATTGGCGCCTGGAGACATCTCGAGCGCGATAGAGTCCAGGCGTACCAGGAGATGCAGGTGTGGGATGGCGTTACGGGTGCAAGGATCGAGTTCGACTGGGCCCCTGGCGCGGCCCCTGCTGCGGGGACGACGATTGCGTACATGAACGAGAATCTAAACCTCACATCCGGCCTGCTGAAACGGTTGGAAGAGCTGGGCGGAGTGTCTGTGTTCGACAGCGCCAAGGTCGAGCGGATAGCATACGGGGAGGAATCCGAAGAGATGGACCTCCGAGAGTGGCCTGTTGTCCACCTGTCCGGAGGCAGGCAGTTCTCTGCCCGTCTCTTGGTCGGAGCAGATGGCGCAAACAGCCCCGTCCGCTCTTTCGCAGGCATCGAGGCCCGCGGATGGGACTACAACCGTCACGGCGTCGTTGCCACGCTCGAAATGGAGGGGGAGGGCTGGGGCGGAGCCCACGCCAAGATTGCCTATCAACGGTTTCTTCCCACAGGGCCTGTTGCCATGCTTCCGCTCCCGGGCAATTACTCGACCCTTGTCTGGTCGACAACGCCCGCCAACGCTTCTCTGCTCAAGAGCCTGTCTGCCAAGGACTTCATTGCCATGGTGAACGCCGCCTTCCGGCTGAGCCCAACGGACCTCGAGTACATGCACTCTCGGGAGGCAGGACAGGCGGAAGAGTACTCTTGGAGGCTGGAGCACACTGATGTTGATTACCGAGCTTGTCCCCAGACGGCGTTAGGTGTCCAGGAAGGCACCGTTGCCTCGTTCCCGCTAAAGCTGCGACACGCAGACACGTACATTGCAGAGCGCGTAGCTCTTGTCGGCGATGCTGCCCACACTGTTCACCCACTCGCAGGCCAGGGCCTAAACCAAGGTCAGGGTGATGTGCAGAGTCTCGCAAAGACCATCGAGTACGCCGTCAGCCATGGGCAGGATATCGGCGTAACCATGTCGCTCGAACCCTACGTCTCTGAGCGCTATGCGGCAAATCATTTGCTTCTCGGAGTCTGTGACAAGCTCCACAAGCTCTACTCGGTTGGCAGCGGACCGCTAGTGCCCCTGAGGTCGCTGGGCTTGAACGCCGTCAACGCCATGGGGCCACTCAAGACGTTTTTCATGAACCAAGCTGCCGGAAACGGGATCAAGGTCTTCTAACGGCCGGCAGGTCCATACTCCACTTGCCGCGTGGACTTTTGTCATACTCGCAGCCCCTTGTTGTACAATACTGTTTGCACTATGTATCATACCTCTTCTGCCAGGGAACCGTTGGGCTTTGATGACTTCAGATGGAATATACCAGCGGGAGGGATATTTGTGATTCGTTTTTTTGAAGGCTATCACCGGGTTCTCCCGGTTCCCAACATCGTACGAGGCGGATGGATGAGTTGTCATGTGGCGGGCCGTTTTTGGGTATGGGCGAAGGGAGATGCGCGCCCTCCCATTGAGGCTTCCAATTTCCCGTTCTCCCGTTCTGTCTCCTCCTCTTCTTTACTACCCAACCGCCTTATCAGCCCAGATGCCAAAGTCCCAAAGTACATATGCTGGAGACATGGTGTGGTATGCCTCTAGACTTCAGGTAAGTTACCAAGTAAAAGTTCCTTCATCCTAGAGTAAATTTTCCAAGTGTACAGCAGCTCTGCTCCATTGTAATGTTGCCTGTCTTGGTTTCAACAACAGCAGCTCTCCTGGCTACACCAGCTCCTCCCCGGTGAGGCTGAGGTTCACACAAAGTTGTGGGTGCTTCCTCCTTCTCTATTCCTGGGGCCACAAATGTGTGAGCATGATAGCTAGCCAACTCATCCCCTTCTTTGACCCGGTTCTTGCCCGCCGTGTGATCAAGGCCAGCAGAAGAAATCAGTCATTATCCTGCTAAGTGTTTCTCCGACGATCTAACAACACTGTTGTGCCTTCTGCCCCGATTCTGCTCCTCTTAACCTGGCCCCCTTCCCGCCTCGATCCCAATGGTTCTTTTTAAATTCATCCTTCTCAGCACTTTACGGATGACCCGCAACTTTGAAACCGCACTATCTCCATTCCTTCCGGTATTGCTTCTCTCAGCTACGGTTGACTGGCGGGATCTCACTACTTTGGTGCGTGGCTAACCACTGGTATCTTCTCGAGAGTAAGACAACCCAGGCGAGCAGAACATCGCCCCATCGGTTTGGGTTGCCCACAAGCATAATCAAACAAGATAGATATTGTGGAAGCGTTGTCACTTGGCATGTTTCCCTGACGGCGTTCTGAAGTAGGTACGTCCCTTGATGTTTTCGTGTAACTTGTAAATGCAAACATCTTCTGGTTCAGTTCCCAGCTCTTGGCTCACTCACTGCCCCTTTCTGTTTCTCTGTGTTGGGTTCTTTGAAAGTCGAAGTTGAGCTATTGTTGTATTCCAGATTCTTCTGGCGGGTCTGTGGGGTGCGTTCCATGTATGCCGCCGTCAACTTGCGAGTGAAGTGGGTGGAGATCGACGCAGTCGTTCGCATCTGCCCCTATTCATCACATCACAACACAGCCCGCCGTTGCGGTTTAGTGTCTCGGCGTCGCGGCGATGCGAGGCTCACAATAGTAACATGAGAGTGCGAATAGACCATTTCTCTCTAGAGACACCCCCGCCCCGGCTACTTAACTTCTTCTTAAAACCCGTTCTGTTCTTTCTCTCCTTCTGCGTTTCTCTTCCACTTCCCTTCTTCACCCAACACTGACCTCAGCTGCCATAGCTCACAAAGTCAGGGCACAACCACCCTTGAACACGAAGTTAGCCTACGACCACCCTTTGAGCACGACAATACCAAGCTGGGACCATGTGCTACAAAGAGTTCATCGCCTACCAGTGCGGCCATCGCTCTATCAGCGTGGTCCGGCCATGCCCGCTGACGACCGGAGGGCACAACTTCCCGGTTTGCAGCATCCCTCCCTCCAAGCCTCACTACGCCGAGACAATGTGCGCGGTCTGCGAGCGTCACCTGCACTCCCGCTGGGTACTGATCCGGGAGTGGGAGCATCGTTGGCTCCATGAGCGTGGGGTCTGCGGTTGCGACGTGACTTTCCCAGGACTTTTGACCACCCCTCGCGTTATCGGCGGCACATCTGCTGCTTCTATTGCAACCACCGAGCGCGACGGGGTCTCCCCCACACCAAAGGCTGTCACTGCCAGCGAGAGCTCCAACGATGGGCAGCCAGGGACTAGCCAAGACGTCGCCGAGAAGACAGCCGCCGACAGCCGCGTCCCAGCGCTGTTCTCCGAAGGGCAGACTGACTCGGGCCAGAAACATGTTACCATTCGCCTCTCCAGCCTCTACGCGGCCGAGTGGCAAGCCGACCACCGGGCCCAGCACGAGGCGGGAAAATGCAGCTGCCCGGCAACCTTTACCCCTTTTCAGCCGCAGGTCGGTGACAATGAACTGACTCCCTCGGATCGGCATAGCCTGCGCCAGTGGCGCGATGCTGAGGCTCAAAGGGAGAAAAAGAAAGACTACAAGCGTGGCACCGATACGCCGGTTGACGACATCATCCAGCGTCTCGCCGAGATCGATAAGGCGTTTGGGAAATTCAAGCCCGCCCACGAGCCGGCCCCAGCTCAGTTACCTCGGCTTGGTTCAGCAACTGCGGCAGACAATCAAGCGGTAGATGCCAGGCGTCAGGGGAACGGAAATGGGCAACACTACAACCGCCGTTTTGAAAACCGCCTGGAGCGAGGTCCGCCCACACAGCCCCGGGGTCAACTGCTCACCCAAGTCCATCACCGCCCCCCCCAGGGCCAGCTCGTTCCAGCCTTCCCACGAGCCGCAACACTCTACGGCCAGCGGGCAGCCTCCGACTCCTACCGTCCCGCACCCGTCTTCCATCAAGCCGCCCGCGTGCCGACAGGGTACATCTACCCGGAATACGCTCCTCACCAACGCCCGCACTACTTCACGCCGGCCTACCCAGCCTACGCCACGACAGCAACCTACATCGACGCCATGCCGCACGGCGCCCTCCTTTGGGCGGCCGGGCCCCAGTCGACGCCCGGAATGCCTTGGGTGACGCAGGGTCCCGGCCCGTACCGCACGCCGGGGTTCGACTACCACCACCACGGTCGCAACGTCCAGGGACGCAACCATATCCGACAGCGCGGCCCAGCTCCGTTCCCGGCGGATATGCAACTTCCCGCCCCTGCGACCCCGGAACACAAAGAAAGGAATGCGGACGAGGAAGCGGGCACGGGCGCGGGCGCGGACGATCACGGTAGAAAGGGGAAGGAGGTTGACTCCAAGCCGGGCAACGGCTCGGACACAGGCAGCCGCCAGGACCATCACCAGCACCCCCTGTGTGGCCTGCCCATTGGCGCCGGCCCCGAGGGCACACCGCACATGCCGAGCTGGCTGGATTGCCCGCTGCGGAGGAGTGCCAGCATGAGCGTGATGGCGCCTACGCCCGGCGAGGAGGAGGAAGAAGAGGACGAAGAAGAAGAAGAAGAAGAAACCACGGCCGCAGGCGGTCAGGAAGAGCAAGATACCATGAGTGCGGACGAGGACGACCGCGACAAGTGTCTGCCCACTCCCCTTCAGCAGCGCCGTCACTCGGCGACGGCCTGACGAAGCCGATGTAAGTCCACATAACCAACCCCCAACCCCCAACCCCCCCCCCCTCCCCCTTCTTGGTTGTGATGTCAAGAGATCAGCATTGCTCATACACAAAACCAGCAGCAGATGTGTGAGAAAAGTGCGGATATATTTACGTCTCGTCGCCGGGGTGAGCAAGGAACGGAGCGGTAGCAAAGAAAAAGGAGGTGTGCCCTTTCCATTCTCTCAACGGACGGGTTAGCCCCTGGATCGATGTCCACCGCCCGCCCTGGCCCGCCCTGGCCCGCCTTGGCTTTATGATACAGCAGTTAACAAACGAAACGACTTCGACGACAAATCAACGAGCGTCTCATTCCACTCGACTATCACCCACCCCCAACCCCAACCCCCCAACCCCCAAGCCGACCTAGCTGGCTTCATCTATTTGTCTATGCCCGGGGAACAAAAACCGCATCAACACCACACCACACCGCGCCAGAAACGCATGGCAATGCTTTCCGCCAAAATTCGATTTCCTATTTACGATGATTTTCTCGACTTTTTGGGAGCTTTTTTTGCAGTCTTTGCGATTTACCGGTCAACCTCGCCTACGGAAATCAGTCAGCCACAACGATCAACCCCAAGAGCCAAAAGGCGGGCAAAGACATAGGGAGCTCACCAAACACCAAATCCATGGTGCCAATGACGGCCACAGCGTCAGCAAGTAGATGCCCCTTGCAAACATGGTCGAACCCGCCGAGATGGGCAAAGCCCGGGGCACGGATGTGCACGCGGTAAGGCCGCTCGCTGCCGTCGCTGACGACGTAGACGGCCATCTCGCCCTTGGGGGCCTCGATCGCCGAATACGTGTCGCCGGGGGGCACGGCATAGCCCTTGGTATAGAGCAAGAAGTGGTGGATCAGGGCCTCCATGTTCTCCTTCATGGCGGAGCGGGGCGGGGGCGAGATCTTGTAGTCCTCGACGCGGACGGGGCCGGCGGGCATCTTGTTGAGGCACTGGACGATGATGCGCAGCGACTGGCGGAACTCCTCCATGCGGCACAGGTAGCGGTCGTAGCAGTCGCCGTTGACGCCGACGGGCACGTCGAACTCGACCTGGTCGTAGGCGTCGTAGGGCTGGCTCTTGCGGATGTCCCAGGGCACACCCGACCCGCGCAGCATGACGCCCGTGAAGGACAGGTTGAGCGCGTCGGCGGCCGACACGACGCCCACGCCCTGGAGACGGTTGATCCAGATGCGGTTGTCCGTCAGCATTTCCTCGGTCTCGTCGATGCGGTCGCCGAACTGCGTCGCCCATTGGTAGATGTCGTCCAGCAGGCCGACGGGGATGTCTTGGTGCACGCCGCCGGGGCGGACGTAGGCCGCGTGGAGACGGGCGCCCGACACGCGCTCGTAGAATTCCTGGGCATGTATATTAGCTTCGCTGGGTTTCTTTTCCTATTGCAATCCAAGAGGTTTTTTTTTTTTTTATCATCATTCCCGTCCATGCTCCAATCTCCTGCTCTCGTGTGATGTAGCGCAAGATGATACTCACCATCAGCTTCTCTCTTTCCTCGAACCCCCACAGGAACGGCGTCAGAGCGCCAACGTCCATGGCGTGTGAGAGGACGGACATGAGGTGGTTCAAGACGCGCGTGAGCTCGCCGAACAGGGTCCGGATGAACTTGGCGCGCTCGGGGATCTCGATGTTGAGCAGCTTCTCGACGGCCAGCGAGAAGCATTGCTCGTTGGTCATCATGGAGACGTAGTCGAGACGGTCAAAGTAGGGGAGAGCCTGCAGGTACGTCTTGTACTCGCACAGCTTCTCGGTGCCGCGGTGCAGCAGGCCGACGTGCGGGTCCGCCCGGATGATCTCCTCGCCATTGAGTTCCAAAATCAAGCGCAACACGCCGTGCGCGGCCGGATGCTGGGGACCAAAGTTGACCGTGTAGTGGCGCACCTTGCGGTCCTCGACAGACTCGTCGCGGGATTTTTTCGTGGCTGAGCCGCCGCCCTCGGGGAGCTTCGCCGAGAGACCGTAGGGATCGGCGGCCGAGAAGTCGGCGCCCGTCGGGATCAGACGGGTGCCCTGGTATTCCTGGGCCTCGGCATAGCGGCGGCGGGTCGAGGCAGAGAAGGCGCGGGTCGAATGTGAGATGGAGCTGGCGAGAGCTGGTGATGGGCGGGTGCATACTCGCTTGGCGCTGCGGCCGGCGAGCCGGTACAGTGTCGCCGACATGGTCGGAGTCTGGACGGGGGGAGGGGCGAGGGGGGAGGAGGAATTGGAGTGGAGAGGCGTCGAGGAGAAGGGAGTTGCCGGTGTGCGCTCTCCCGGGTTGCGGCCTCTTCTCCGGCGTCAATGGCTAGCACTGAGCTTCCAAGGTTGGTGGGGAGCACGTTTTCCGATGGTCGTCACTCGCTGATGAACCACAGACCACAAAGCAGTGGCCACACAGCCAAGCCTCAATTGCTGCTCAGTCCGCTCCGGCACCCCATTGGGTCGTTGCGGCGTGGCTTTTATCCGAGTGCCGGGGCTGGGTGCAGTAGCTCCAATTAGGCTTGGTTTCATTGGCTGGTTTGCTTCTACAGATCACAGAGCTCACCAGCGCTCTGGAGATGAACAGTGCAATCACTCACGCAATCCTCACAATGAGGACATGATAATACGACTTTTTTATGTTGAATGCCTGGCATATACCTGTAGTAGTAGTCCCATCTTTCAAGACGAAGTAGTAGGTAGGTAGGTATGTATGCACCTAGGTACTGTCCACCTCTCATATTGCAGGTAGTTCGACAACGGGACATCCAGCCCCGTTATTATGGAGCTCAGACCATAGCAAAGGCGGTCAGAATTTTCCCGCGATAAGTGAAAATTCTGCCGCGAATTGATCGGACCCCAAGCTGTCGCGAAGAATTTCCAGGTGCTTTCCCGGCGTGCGTTGTTGACAGAGAGCGATAACCCCGCCAAATCTCCAGACCTGTCACCATGCCTCACAAGGCGCCAACACAAGAAGAGTTTGAGCGGCGAAAGGTATGAATTTGCCGTTCATGTTAAAACGTCTGTTCTATCAAAAAACATGCAGTGTACATACCTAACGGGGACATTGGCCTAGATCGTCGGCATCAAGGATGAGACCGTCACCGATGTGGCATCCAGCGATTTCCCCTTGACTTACCCGGGCGAGGACCACAGTTGGGACCTCGATGCCTTCCGGCGGAATTTCCGCATCGAATTCCACCAGAACGACCCCTTCGAGGCCTCTTTCTCCCTAATCGGCTGCGATGCGTCCATCGCCAACGCCTTCCGCCGGATCATGATCGCCGACATCCCCACCTTCGCCATTGAGACCGTCTTCATCAACAACAACACCTCTGTCATCCACGACGAAGTGCTCTCCCACAGGCTAGGCCTGATCCCCTTCAAGGGCGGCCACACGGGGCTGCACAAGTTTCTCAAGTGGTGGCGCCAGCCGAGCGACGAGTCACAGATCAACAACAGCTACTACGACTACAACACCGTTTCGCTGCGCCTCGAAGTCAAGTGCGAGCATAACGAGCACGCCGCCCCCGGCGAGACAGACCCGACCAAGCTCTACAAGCATGCTCACGTCTACGCCCGCGACATCGAGTTCTGCCCCGTCGGCCGGCAGGACAAGTACTTCTCCGGCGAGGACACCATCGCACCCGTCAACCCAGACATCCTGATCGCCAAGTTGCGTCCGGGCCAGGAGATCTCCCTGTCGATGCACATGCACAAGGGCGTCGGCTCGGACCACTCCAAGTTCTCGCCCGTCGCCACCGCGTCGTACAGGTTGATGCCCGTCATCAAGATTGAGCGGCCCATTCTGGGCAAAGACGCCGAGAAGTTCCGGCAGTGCTTTCCCAAGGGCGTGATTGGATTGGAGAAGGTGACCAAGAAGGAGGCGGCGCAGAAGGGGAGCGGGTACGAGGGCCACGCAGGAGAGCTCAAGGCGGTGGTGGTGGACCCCATGCGGGATACCGTCAGCAGGGAATGCCTGCGGCATGAAGAGTTCAAGGGCAAAGTCAAGCTCGGTCGGAGGAGGGACCACTTTATCTACTTGGTCGAGAGCACCGGCCAGTGGGAGAGCGATGCCATCTTCCTAGAGTCGGTTGCCCACTTGAAGAAGCGGGCGCAGGATTTGGAGAAACAGGTTGTCAGCATGGTCAGATAGACATAGAGAACGGGACGTGGCAACAGTGGGGCGGTTGGGTTTATACCCGTTTCTCAAGTTTATCTTCATCATGGGCTCGGCGTCTCGGTAAGGCGGCTATGAAAAAAGAGGGGTTTTTTGGCCACCGGTCTGTTTCTTTGCCTTCTGTACTAGACTGGGCATGACTAGGTACCTAGGTTAGGTAGACATAGAAGCCTCTTTATTTACTGAACATCCAGGATCTGTCTAAACACGCCATTTCTATGTTCTGTGTACCCACCTGCCTTGAGTAGAACCGCCCCCGCCATGCGTGTGGTTGATATCCTGCCAGTCATCCCTTGAACCCCACAACCCATCCATCCTTTTCCACCTGACGCCTGGCAAATATGCTCCTTCTAAAACCCGAAATCTGTCATGTCTCTTTTCCCATCATCATTGCTTCAACTTGAGCTTAAATTTGAAAACCACCGTCGCAAATGCCGGATCCGTCACGCCGATCTCCTGCCCGTCCTCCAATCCCAGCTCCACCAACGTCTTGTCCAGGTTCGGCCGCGTCTGCGCCTCGAGGCTCGCCGGCGACTGCATGTAGAGCGTCTTGCTCTCGGACCGCACACTCGGCTTCTTGAGCTGCGCTTCGGGCCGCGCCGCGAACGACTCGACCAGCTCGCGCAGCGTCCAGGCCGGATCCACGGCCAGCTCCCGCGCCAGCTGCCCGCACACGGGGCAGTCGTCCTTCTTCTCGTGCTTGAACGTGTACGTGTAGATGCTGTCGTTGCCCGAGTACATCATGTAGTTGTCATCGGGCAAGCCCAGGAACGGCGCGCAGTTGGACGCGATCTTGAGCGCTTCGTTGCAGCACGCCGCTGCGATCACGCTGTTGGTGGCCGCAATCGCCGGGATGATGTTCTTGACCACGCCCTGGGTGAGCGAGTAGGTCACGCCGGCGATGTTGAACTCCTGCGCGCGCTGGAGGGCTTTTTGGTAGAGCCAGGTGATGTGCTCCGGGTCGTCCTTGTCGAGTTCGGGGAAGGGCTTGTCTTGGTCCCAGGCGATGACATGCGCCCATTCGATGCAGTGCTCGGGTTGGCGCGGGATGCTGGCGATGGTGCAGAGGGGCACGGCGGCGCGCGGGGCGTGCATGTCGAGCTGGCACTCGATGCAGGATGTGACGGTCGGAATGATGACGCGGGCCTGGCCTTTGAAGCCTTCTGTGCCCCCATCGATGAGTGGCTTGTAGCTGTCCTCCGCCTCCTCCTCGACCATGTTGACGAGCGTCGCGTTGATCCACCGGCGGGCTTCAATGCTGTCGAGGCCGCAGACCACGAGCTGGAACTGCATGTAGAAGTCCTCGTCGAAATCCTGAATCATGCAGTTGTGCGGCGTGATCTTGACCCCCTTCACCCGCTTCTCAACGAACCGGGCTGCCACCTCGGCTTTGGACTTGCCAACGTCGGACTGGCGAAAGAGGAATTGTCTGTTCAAGTTGGAGATGTCGATCGTGTCCATGTCGATGACGTGGATGTCTTTAAACCCGGAGAGCGCAAGGTTCTTTAGGATCTCGCAGCCCAACCCTCCCGCCCCAATCACTAAGATTTTCATCGTCTCCATCGCTGCCGCCACCACCTCACCGTTGAAGAGATCGGGGTTCGTGAAGGGACCCGGTCGGGTGCGGACTTGGTCGAGGTAGATCCATCTTGCTGGCTCGGAAGCCGGGTGCACTTCGGTCGCGGCCATAACGTCGTGTGGTACTCTTGTTCGCTTGCCCGGAGAGTCTTGGAACGAGAGGAGGAGAGACTCGGAAGCTGTTGGTGATCGGCCAGGCACCCGTGTGAGCTGCAAGAGGTGGGGTTATCTCGGGACTCCCCGCACTGTGTAAGGGTACGTACCTCAGCCAGTGAACCAGGGCCCTTGTCTGCTTGTCCTTGGCATTTAAGCCCCGTTGCCTCCGCCATAACCATTCACAAGTCCTAGAACTACCATAGTAGTACAGTACATACAAAGATTACCGAGGACCTCACGCTTCCTTGAAGTGCGAGAGAGATGGTACGCTGGAATCGGGGCTGCTTGGTTAAGTGGAGCGGAGGCTTCGGCATAAGAGGAGCACCTCAGACTCACAAGAACATCACTTTGGCGATCGGTCGAGGTTCAAACTGTCACTGAGCGTCACAAGCGAACCCGGAAAGCACCCCAAGTGCTGCAGGCAACACTTTCGACGCAAACAAGTCCAGTCTCGAAAATTCACTGAAGCTTGGGCACCACAACAGAAACCAAATCAAGTCTACTCTGGCCGGATGCCGGATCCAGTTTCTCGGTCAGTCGCAGCGATGGACGAGTTACTGAAGCCGGCGAGCATAGTCCGCACCACCAAAATCGTAACAGAGGCGGATTTCTTCCGAGAATCAAATGCCCACGAACGCTCCAACGGTGCAGGGGCGCAACCGAGCCCTAAACAGCACAAGGCTCCCGCAACACCAGAGGATGCTCTCGAAGCCCTCAAAAACGAGCCAGAGTACGACTCGTTGATCTCGGTCTTGACCTTTCTCTCCCGCCACGAAACACATTCCACCACTGTTCCGAGCATCAGGTTGCCGAGCCCACTTAGTGCCCAGCTCGTTCAGGTCTTGGTCTCAGAGATTGTCCCAAATTACTGGACGCTATTCATCGAGGATGTTCACCAGGCCAAAAACTCCGGGTTGAAGTTGCTCTTGTACTGCCTCTCCAGTATCACAGCAGTCAACGCCATTCTTGTTCGGATGAGGGCCCTGATACAGGAAGCCAGGTCAGAGGCCACTACTAAGACCAAGCGGCCCGACATCACTCTAAACCTTGGGATCCTTCTGGACCTGCTCTCTCGTGTTCTCCATGGCGACGGCTGGCTCTTGGAAGCATACCGGGTTGCAACACTGGGAGATAATGGCCCCGCCAGAGTGAGGCCCAGGTTACAGGAGATTACCGCAACATTGGGCGGCGGCCGTATTGTTTCTTTGGCCGCCGAGGCCGAGGATATTGCCAGAGCCGGCGACTCCAACCGAAAGGTTGGCAACATCTGGCCTGCAGACCCAATACAGTACACGCAATGGTTGGGCCGGAATATTGTGAAATTGGTTTTGTCGGATCTGACGCCTGTCGAATCCAAGTTTGCGTCTGACCTGTTTGCCAAAGCTCTACGTCTTGGCCACTCCGGTGAGCTGCCCCAAGCCTTATCTCGTGGATCAGGGCCTAACATGCACCAGACGAACAGATCAAGCACCTCCTATCCGAGCTTGTTCTCAAGCCACAGGCCGACACCAAGAAATTCGGCGCTCTGCTAGGGAACTTGCCTCAGACGGAGCAGCGAAAGGTTCTGCACTCTGTTTTGAAGCTGTTGTCTGGCGAGCACCTGGACCGCCTTGGGCGCTGCGAACCCGAAGAAAGCAAGTCAATCATTTCTGCCGCGGCTGGTGCTCTTAACAGAACACTGAGCTCGGAGGAAAATGGGAGGAGACATTTGGTGGAGTGGCTCGTTGGCTCTTCAGGGGCTGGTCTCGGGGAAGGTGTTGGTATCCGGCGGGCAGCTATGGCCGTCATCTCCCAAGATAGGGATGGCCTCGTGGCTGTGCTCGAAAAGAGCCTTGGTCAGTTCGGGGACCAGCTCTACATCAAACACTCGCCAATGTTGCAGCAAGAAGGTTAGTGCCAAGCCCACAGTTTCAGGGCCAACAACTGATCCGGGCAACCAGCCCATGCTCAGGTTCTGCTCCTGGCCGCGGGATACGTTCAAAGAAAATCTCCCATCAAACTAGCCATAGCCTTAAGGTCCAGTGTCTGGCTCAACACCATTTCTAACCGACTAGCAGCACCTCACCAGAGGGCTCGCTTCCTTGGCATGGTCGTCGGCGAGGCCCTCTCAGGCCTGGTCGACAAAGGAGACAAGCGACTTAACTTCAAGATGGAAGAAACGGACGAAGAAGAAGGGAGTTGGTACAAGGGATTGACCCAAGTCTCGGATGAGATTGGGCCGCTGAATGCCTTACTCACCGCACGCGCTGATGTCCCACACAGCAAACGGGAAACCACAGAGAAACCAATAAGAAGACCGGCACCTCAGCCGCCACAAACCGGCTTCATCATTGAAGAGCTCAGCGATGAGGAGGCGCCAGAAGACGACGACATTGTCCCATACGCAAAGCCGGATTCGGATGCGGAAGACTCGGACGATGATGCGACGTTGGTCAGACGCGACAAGCCAAAAGCGCCAGTTTACGTCAGGGACTTGATCAAGTACCTCCGAGACACAGAGAGTTATGACCATCAGAAGCTCGCTCTGGCAACGGCGCCAACGCTCATTCGCCGGAAAGCTGACTACGGAACGGAGGTGTCGGAGCATGCCGAAGAGCTTGCTTCGTTGCTCGTCGGCCTTAGTGACAGGTTCGAGATCGACAAATTTGACGAGCTGAGGGTCCAAGGAATGATGGCAATCGTTGTTGCCAAGCCGGAGAAGATGGGCCAGTGGTTCGCAAAGACGTTCTTCGATGGAGACTACTCCATTTCCCAGAGGGCATCGGTCCTTGTTGTTTTGGGTCTCAGTGCGCGAGAGCTCGCAGGCTTCGAAACCTCCGACTACGCAGCCGCAGCGGCATTCCCCTCCCGGTCTCTTCCAGAGCGAGTCGAACGGCTTTACATCAGCAACAATCCCTCATACAACCAGCCATCCTCATCCCTCAAGCCCCTCCCGCCCAACGCCCTCGACAAAATAGCATCCTCTCTCACCTCCAATTTCCTCGCCCCCCTGGCAGCCACAGCCGCCGACGCCGCCACCGGCCCAGACGTTCTCAAACTCTCTACCTTTGCCTCCCGCCTCGACGACAACGACGATGACCAAGAAAACACGGCAAACCGCAAAGTAAAATACACCAAAAAATCCCATCCCAAAAAACCCCGCCTCCGCGCCATCCCCAATACAACCGCCCGCCTGATCGCCACCTCCTTTTTCTCCCCCCTCACCGCCCGCTTCCAAGCCGCCCTACACACCTCCTCCTCCTCCGCCTCCTCGTCCCGCACCCGCACAATCCTCTTCCACCCCTACCTCCTCGCCCTCTACCTCAAAACCCTCGCCCTGCTCATCCACGCCGCGGGACCCAGCACGCTGTCGCTCCCGCAGATGACGGCCGAGCTGTGGCGGCTGCTGCTGTCTACTAGCGTGCGCGCGCAGGCGGTGGGGGATCTGGCGGTGACGCAGGCGGTGCTGTTTGGGTTTCTGGCGCTGTTGGATGTAAACGAGGACCGGATGCGGGAGGTGTGTGTCGAGATGGGACGGGAGGTGGTCGAGGCGCAGGAGTGGGTGGCGGCGGTGTTTGGCGGGTTGAGGGGGGGTGATGAGGGCGGGGAGGAGGAGAGGGTGAAGGTTCTGGCGGCGGGGGTCTTGGTGCGGCTGAGGGAGGGGGTGGAGAAGTATCGGTTGGTGTTGGTGGGGGATTTGATTGGGTTTGGGTAGGGCGGTAGCAGGAAATATTTGTTTGGGAAGTGGGAGGTTGATGCGGATGGTGAGAGAGAGAAGAGGGGGGGGGGGGGGGGGGGGGGGAAGTTTTTGGGTGTGGTTTGTCTGGCACCTTGAGATATTGGTGTGTGAGAAGCACGCGAATAGATCTATCATATCGCTACGGAAAATGGGTTCTTTACAGAAGGGTCCTAGAAGAAGAGGCGGGAAGTCTGACCTCATCAAAGACTTAACATTGCTCAAGGTTAACTATTCAGCTGACTCTTTGAGTATTTATTGCTCTTGGTAAATAAAGTAGTTTAGTTTGTGTTTCGTGCATTCAGTCGTCGATGGCTGCGCTCAGGGGTATCAGGTGACCTGCAGACGGCTGACGCCATCGTTTCTTGGCGCATTCGGACCCCTGTCAGAGAAAAGGTTCTGGACTGAGCCATTGACAAATCAACGCGAGCCTCTTATTAACTTCTCGCGCGCGCATAACCTCCCACTTTCAGTGCAGTAGTTTACTCAGAAACAGCACAGTCACTCTTTTTCATCATGGCGACTCCGGCTGCTCAGATCCGTAAGTGCCCACATACTGATCGTTTAAAACTACCAAGTCTACAAATTCCACGGAAGCACCCAGCTGACCAGTTCCAGCTGCCATCGGCTCCAAGGCGTCGGCTGCGCCGGTCCAGGCTACCGAGGCCGCTTCAAAGCCAAAGGTGCGCTTTCTAGATATCCAAGATCCAAATGATGGCGTGCAAACTAACGGAACGAACGGTTAGCCTTGCTGCGTGTGCAAGGAGGAAAAGTCCAAGCGCGACGAGTGCATGCTCTTCTCGAACGCGGCCGATCCCCAGAAAGACTGCCAGTCGACAATAGACCTGTACCGGAGCTGCATGGCCGGGTTTGGGTTCAAGGTCTGAGGAGGATTTGAGGCAAAGAAGTTGGCTGTGACGATGTGATGTATAATACACGGCGTTCCTGTATAACACAGACGGATAGACTTGGCTTCGAGGCAAAAATTCATGATTCCTCTCTTACACCCGCAGCATCCGGAACAGCCTTGCCGACGGATTCCCATCGTCCCGCTTAACCTCTCATATATATCGGCAACCACCAACACCTAAGCAACAAGGGTATCATCCAGCAAGGAAAGATAATCAGCAACGCGAGCATCCGCGCCAAAATCAAGAGCGCATCCTCAGCAACCCTACTCCCTTTTTCCACCTGCGTCATCACCAATACCGCCGCCCATCTTAGCGTCCTTCGCAGACGGGCCAACTTCCACCCCCTTCCCCTCAGCACCACCCTCCGTCAACAAAGCCGCGACATCCTCCTTCCGCCCGGCATACAAAGCCTGCAGCTGAACAGCCAGATTCAGCATCCTTCTCTGGTGCTCAGCCAGCTTGCGCGCGATCTGGCCGGCCTTTTCATCGCGGCGGTCCATAGCTTGTTTGAGGAGTCGGAGGTGCGAGATGTGGATTGCTGACCTATTTCACCTCGACCACGTCAAACCTCCGTTGGGGCCTGATCAGACAGGGGATACGAGCGCGCGGGTGGATGGCGGGGCACCACAGAAGAGAGAACAGGGAGGAGGGGAGCGTAGGGGAATTTGTTACTGTAGTTTGACCTACCGCAAGTTATTGTGCTTAGCGACAGACTTCTGGATGCGGGACTCGATTTGCTTGAGCGACGACTCGTAGGCCAAGGCGAGGGCGGCACGGTTCTTGTCGCGGGTTTGTTTGGCCTGCGCCAGTGGTTAGGCCTGCTAATGGGTTGAAATACCCTGGCAGAGTGGGAAAGTGATGGTCGCATGGAATGTATCGGCGGCGTGTGCGTCCATACCTTGCGTAGGCGGATGCGAGCGGCACTCGCTTCCTTCAATCGGCCATTGTAGGCTTGATATTCGGCGTCTGAGTCGGTGTCTGCGAAGGCTCTAGTAGCCCCGGCAATCCTCCTCTGCCTGGCAGTGTTTGCAACGGGCGCCATCTTGATGTGTAGTCAATGATTGTGGATTCATCTGTTGGTTTCATTCAAGGTCCCAGCTTTACCACTAAATCTCGGGCGTTGATTGACATCCCGAATGCAAGTTTTGTAGCTCTGTGGGCAGGTGGGTCGCCAATCCTCAGCGGTGTAATCAGGCAGAATCTTTTTGCACCCCTTCCCCGCCAAAATTCCGAGTTCCACAACGACCGCCAAAAATACAGTACCAAGTACCACCGGGTAGTTCACTTCTGCCATACCCCCAAGTTCCAAGCTCGGCATTGCTGAGCACCCTTTGGATTGAGATGGGTCTCGCTGGGGCCAAGAAGTAGGCAGACAGTCCAAAACGTGAAAGTGCAGCCCATGTTTGCTGACGTTTTGAATAGCAAGCGGAAGCTCGGCAGCGACCCGAACAACACCAAATGGTCACGCAACACCGAATCATTTGGCCAGAGGATGCTCAGGGCCCAAGGGTGGCAGCCGGGCGACTACCTGGGTGCCAAGGACGCTCCGCACGCCGAATGGCATACCGAAGCAAACACGACGCACATAAGGGTCATATTGAAGGATGACACCCTCGGCCTCGGAGCCAAGCGCAACAACGGCGACGAGTGCACTGGGCTCGATGCTTTTCAGCACCTGCTGGGTCGTCTTAATGGCAAGACCGACGAGACCCTAGAGACGGAACGGAAGGCCCGCGAAGATGTGAAGCTCAGTCTGTATGTGCAGCGGAAGCTGGGCACGATTCGGTTCGTCAAGGGCGGGTGGTTGGTTGGCGATCAGGTCAAAGCCACCCCAGACGACGAGATCGACGAGTCTCCAACCGCTGCCGCCTCAGACGTCTTGAAAGACTCCGCGGAAGCGAGCGAAGCATCGGGACCCACGCCCATGAAAGCCAAAAAGCGGAAAGCCGATCGAGACACCGATCGGGACCGCGAGAGGGAGCGCAGAAAGGAAAAGAAGTCCAAAAAGCGGAAAGCAGAGCTGGATAGCGAGATCGATGACGAAAGCGTAAAGGACAAGAAGAATTCAATGATGTCAAAGAGGAGGAAGGAGAATGAGGTGATGGAGGAGTCGGTTCAAAATACGAGCGCTGCGGCTTCGGATGCGGGCGAAATTCTCGGCGAACCTGCTTCTGAAGGTGATAGATCAGACGAAGTGAAGAAAGCAAAGAAAGAAAAGAAGGATAGGAAAAATTACAAGAAAGAGAAGAAAGAAAGAAAGAAAGAGAAGCGCAAAGACGACAAGGCCGCCGACTTGGAGGCCGAGATGGGTGATGGTATATCCAAAGAGAAGAAGCGGAGGAAAGACCGCGCTGCTTCTGACACCACCACTCCTGCAGAGAGTAGCATCTCCACACCAACCGGCAGTGGTTCCTCGACCCCCATCCCGACTGCCTCGAGCCGATACCTGGCAAGGTCGAGGTTCATCGCCCAGAAAAGGATGGCGTTCGCGGACACTGCTGCGCTTAACCAGGTAAGACAATGTCTCCCTGGACCGTCATATATTATATTTCTTTGCGAGAGTTGACTAACATCGGCAAGATCTTTATGATCAAGTCATAGCGAATATCAGTTTTGGAAACCGCACCCGCCTCGCCGAGGGCGCTTAAACTGCCTTGCTCTTGCTGATCCCATCATTGCTGTTGTCGCCGTGGAAGGGCGCTGCGGAGTATACTACTTCGGAAGGACTGCTCCGTGGCGCCTCGGGCTTCTTGAAATCGTTTCAAATCGCCCAACATGCGCTCTTGCCCGTCGTCAAATATATCCACATCGACAGCATCTCATCTGCGTCGATTTTCCCATATTCTCGATCGATCATTTACGCCTTATTCCCGAACCCAGCGATTCCGAACCGACGCAATCCATAACTCATCATCCACTATGTTTTGCTTCCGTGCAGTCTTATTCCTTGTATGGCTGACGGAAGCCTTGTTGCGCCGTTTCTGGCAATGGGTCGGCGAGGGAATGTGGGCGAGATTTGTTAACTGGCTGCTCCCGCCGATCACGAACTGGCTTAGCACACGAGAGAGTGTGGTTCTGATGTCTTTCTGTGGAGCGATGATGTGGTCGTACTTGGCTGTTCGATTAGCCGCGATAGTGGCAAGCTGCATGCTCAATATCCTCGCGCTCGGCTCCTACAAGCTCTCATATGGCAGCCTACGCATCGCCTTTGGTCTCTACATCCTATCGATGAAGCTCGCACAAATTGCCCGCCATCTCCGATAGTTTCTTCGAGTCCGAGACGAGAAATAACGTCGGGCACCGTGTCAGAGCCGGTATTTGTTTACAGGTCTCTCGAAATCCATTGGAATCGGAGCTGGATACGACGGCTTTGACTATGGGTCATGGAAGCGGCGGCGACGGCATCAGCGCGGATAGCATCGTCTTGTCAGGTACGGAATAGAAGTTGTGTCTCTATAAACACCCTGGGATGGTCATTTCGTATCCCCATCTGTTCTTTGAAGCCTTTGGTGCTCTGTTGATTGTGTTTCGCATCCCCCCATGCATTGAGCGAGAGAGAACTAACAAGAGCGGGTCTGACTCTGTCGCCAGAGAGCACTTAGAACCTCTCTCGAAACCTCTTACATGTTTTGAGAGGTTTTTTTCTGGCCAAAAATTTCCACAAGACCGAGTATCACCGGCATCAACCGACTTGAACTCCACGTCTCGATCGTGTTTAATTTCAGCAGTCATCAAAAATCGACCACAAAAGATTTGGTTAGTTGCATCTAGCAACATTGCATCAACAACCCAGCGCAACCGATCGATAGTCGTCACAACAGTCCCAGTTTAGTCGGCACTTGCTCACCAACATTGGACTGTGTCTCTGCAAGGTGGATGCTTTTCTTTCGTTCAATGAGCAATTCAGGGACCGTGCTAACCATTCAACAGAACACCAACTTGCTCGTGTGCATTCGTTTCCAATTTGCCACTTCATCGCCGACAACAGCATTTAGCATTTTGCGCAGTCGGCATGTGGTCGGCAGATTAGCGCACTATGGATGGCACCGACATTCCGGCGAAGAAACGGACGGCATCATACGCCGATGCCCTTCGAGGGCACCAAATGTTCGCGCCTAAGGCACGGCCCGTTGGGAACAGAAGAGACGAGGCAACGCCAGTTCCGAAAGATGACGTGCCAAAGACGGCCGAGAATGCAGCTCGAAAGGCATCCCAAACCAAGGGTGCTAGGGCGGCTCAAAAGAAAAGGCCACAGAAAGGCGCCAAAGTTGTCCGCGAGGCCGATGCCAAGTCATTCAAACCAAAACAGCGAGCGACGGCTTCGGTACCCGAATCTCTGCCGCCAAAGGCCCGACAAGCGGCAGGAAACACAGCGGGGCCACAGTTTTCGTATGCTGAAGCCGTGAAGGGCAAATCACCGTCGATGATGCTGGGGCCCAAGAGTGACGGAATCAAAACGGAGCTGTCTCCTTCTGCCGAGCCCGAAAGCACGACATCGAGGCCGAAAGATTCGCCGAAAGCAGAGCTTACGCAGTCCATTGCAGACATCGAGCAGGTTGCAAAGGCCGAAGCCCGAGAAGATCCAGGCCGGAGCTCTCTCCGGGATGATGCCGATGGAACCATTCGTCATCCTGCTGCATGCCAGCTGCGTCTAGGTGCACCCGCCGTTGCGCCGCCAAAGTTCGCCCCAAGCCCTCATGCACCTCCGTTCTCCATGCATGTGGGTGCAGAGGCGGCGATGGCATATAACCAGAGGATCTCCCACGTCTCAGTCGGATGTCTTTCGTCTCCCCGTTCCTCTTCGCCATCTGTTCACTCCTCGACTTCGCTGCTTTCACCCACCGCACGCTCATCGGCCACTTGTTCTTCCTTATCAGACGATCAGATCGACATCATTGTCAAAACAATAATCATGGAAGAGTTCGTGGGAAGAAGGCAAGCCTGGGAACAGCTGGTACGGGCCCGTCAAGTAATGTCTGCCCGCAGCCAGCGAGGGACAATGTAAGTGGCTATCCGCACATCTGACTGGCAGCTTTTTTGTTAACTTTTCAACAGGAACTTTGATGCCCGAGGCCCATGGGATGTCTTGATCAAATGCAGTACTATGGAGTTTAAGGCTCACCGGTCTATGATTTCCCACGAGCCTTTTTTTCACGCCCGGTTGCCGCCCATGGATCCGGTTAGTAAACAACCCATATGTGCCCGCACCCCCATTTGCCTCCCACTGATGCTGACAACCACATAGAATGGAGGCAGGGTGACAATGGAGTTGGAGCGGCATTGTCCATACAAAATCTCCTACTCTCTGTACTTTATGTACGAGAAATGTAAGTTCCTACCTGCACACACCCCTTGCCCTCGGACACGCAATCCAGCCCAGCACTCACACCAGCTCCCTCCTCCACAGGCACAGTAATAAACGATATGCGCCCCTGGGCGGCCATGAACGGCGAGCCGATCCGCCGCGCGGTATTTACGTACCTCGCCGGTACATCGATCGACTGCTCGGCTATGAAGACCGAGGCTATCAAAGCTCTCATGGACGCCGCATATTTGCTCAAAACATACTTTGAGCTTACGCCGCGCAGCACGATCGAACTTCTCAACCTGAGGGGACTATACGAGCCACTCCTTAAGGCCCTCGCCCTGATGTACCACCACGACTCGAGACGGAAGATCATGTGCCTACGATATGTGATGACGCACATCATGGACGTGACGATGATGTATTTGATACTGAATGAGGACTTCAGAACGACGCTGGATAATTTCTGGATGCAGACATACATACATTTGGTCCAGGACACCTACTATTTCACGGGGACGCTAAAGGGCGCGCTGAATCACCTGTTTCAGGTTCAGGTACAGCGGTTCCAGGAGAGGAGGATGCAGTGGCTGCAAGCTAGCAACAACGACCACGAGAGTGTATCTGCCCCAGTTGCAGGAGCGGCGGTTGCGAGCCAAGGACAACCACCTGAGGATGGATCATCCGAGGATGAATTATGAACTCGACACGATCTTTACCAAGTTCAATGTTGGCGGCAACCACAATATGGGTGGATTGTGAACTTGAGATGGGCTTACCCAAATCTGAGCCCAGCCGTGCTAAAGAGAAAGAAATGGGGGAAGGGAAAAAACCAAAACAAGACAAAAAAAAAAAAAAAAAGGGGGGGTTGGGAGAGGTTGTTGTTGTTGTTGTTGCAAAGAAAACTTTCTATTCTGAGATACGTTTTCTGTATGTAGTTTCTCTCTGTACTGTACCTATGTTTACTTAGAACAATACCAGCGAGTGTGTTAGTATGTTGGAAGAGCGTGGGACATCGGTGACTATGTGACAGATCAAAGGGGTTAAAAAGTATTGCGACCAAGCGAGTAAGTAACCACAGCAACAAGCTATCCTCCAGCACACCAAACCACTCTCTTGACCTAGGGTTGTTTTGCATACTGTCTCTCTACGGCCATTGCCTCTTGACAATCCGCACACATCCCGGGGCCAACAACCACATCTCCGGGAGCGGAGTATGGTCGCGTGGCAGGCTGGCTGTCCACAGCAATTCCAAGGTGGCCTGATAGGGGTCCAACTCGTCTGACACCAAAAATTGAAGATGCCACAACAAGCACATTGTTTCCTGTTTTTGACGGCCGTGTTTGGGAAGGGGGGTCGGATCTCTGGAATCGGCACGCCGCATGCAGTCATTTACTCCGTGCATACAGAGCAGAGCAACAACACACACACACACACACACGCGCGTGCGCGAGACACGACCCCCGGCAGGCATCTATGATGCAAGGCAAGATGTATCATTATTGGCGTCCACTTGCAACCTTGTTACCGTTTCACCGGTCGCCGCTTCTTTCTGCGGGCTGCGGTGCACGGCAGATGCAGAGGGAGGTGACATGCATGACAGGCGGAGGGTCGGAGAGAGGGGGGGTTTTGGGCGCTGGGGAGCGGAGAGCCCGCCTGTCTGCTGTCTGCACCCTTATCCGTATTATCCCCCGAGCACATGACGATTCGGCCAACGAGGATGTGAGGTGCAAACTGCTCAAGGCTAATACACGCTTTAGTGTGTCGACGCGCGTTTAAGACCCCACATAAAAGCGAGGAAAGAATATCAGCCCCGGCCCATCGGATCTTGGAACGATGTATCAGCACCGCGAGGCAGATTGCGTGCGGACTGAAAGATCCAGACCACAGGACGCTGCCGACGCTGTGGAGAATAACAGACAACTTAACGGACGCAACCCTGACGGTGTTACCGGCATATATATAGTTCCCAATGGTGTGTGTACCGGGGTGGGTCAAACCTGGTTTGCCAGTTGCATGTCGTCTGAAGCATGGCGTGTGTGGCCAGGTTCTGTCGCCTTTTGTCCTCCTCTGAGGACAAACACCATGGCTCGTGAGCTCGGGAAATATAGTGCAAGGGCAGAGAAGTGGCAGCTGTGACGCAGTCCAAGCTGCCGGCGATGATGAGCCCTGAAGGGCACATGGCAAAGACCTGTCTGAGTGACAAGACGGTGATCGGCCATACGTCAGGTCGCGCACGCCAGCACGCCATATTTGGATAATCGTCTACAGTAGTGCACTCGGGGTCTGCTTGGTCCCTTCATCTCCCAAGTTTGCCACGCGTCTTCGATTCAGAGGACGAAACCAGCGGATCCGATTCGGTGAAGTCGGTTAGGGGTTCCATGGGGGGAGAGAGAGGGGGGGCCGCTGAGAGGGGGTGACGGGCTAATGCAGTTGCTGATGCAACCTCCCCACTCGCCAATCTCTGGGGTTCCTCTCTACCCATGCAGCGTTGAATATTGCCAGATCCGTCTTCCGGCTCGATATGGGGCCCGAGGGTCATTGGCCGACATCTGCTTGTCGTAGCTGCGTCTTGCCCTCAACCCGGCTCCCCAGAATTCGACTCCCTGCTAGCTCGACATGGGACTTGGCAGGCTACTGCATCCTCCCCGGGTCTTGCGGAAAACCTGGAGAAGGATTGCAAACATGCTCCGTGCTGTCTTGGCCGAACACATGCCCGTCCACACGATAAGCGCTTCCAGCTCAGGCCGGGCGCGTTGCTACCAATGGTTGGTACGTACCTAATATATACTGTACTGTACAAGGTGCATCGTGGGGTGGGGAAGGCGTGAGACGTACCACGGTGCAGAGGACGGAACAAAGAGCGTGTCTCCGTCTCGGTTGGCTCCCTGAGACACGCGATGCTGCTTTGGTTGCCTTTTTCCGTACTGTAAACAGATGCTAGCGCGTGTCAAGTCGTTATTGCCAGCCGAGGCAGCGGCTTGCAGCACGAATGCATATGCAGGCGTCATTGCAGCCAAAGGGGGTGGAGGCGAGGGCAACGAAAGAGCGAGAGTGAAAGAGCGAGAATGAGAGAGAGCGAGGTCCTGCAGCACGTAATTTGCAGTCCTTCCAGAATTCGTATGTACGTACGTACTGTACATACCAGTCTGCAGGTGGTGCTCTGCGAGATTCAAACCGTTAGTAAGGCGCCTACCAGTTCCTCCAGGCTGGCCCTTCGTTTATTAGGCATGCACGTTGCAACCCATGTCCGATCAGGAGGGGCGGATCTCAGCATGGATGCCAGCAGCCACTGCTCGTGGCAAAAAGTGAGGGTGCATCGTGTATCGGGAGGCAAGACGTCCCTCCTTGGCGGTAAATTCCAACAGCAAATGCTTAATTCGTAGCCCGTGCATCCACGATCCACGCCAAGGCGCAGCACCTATGGCTCCGGGCGGCGGCCACCCTCGACGAAAAGTGCCAAATTTTGGTACTTTCCTTTCAGTGGGTTTTTTTTCCTTTTGGCGGGCCACAGGCGACCGACCACAGACCACAGGCTACAGGCCACATGTAGTCCGTTGGGCATGAATTGAAAGTTCTGGAAAGCGGGAAGAGCCCGTTTCTGTGCCGTGCTGTTCTTTCCACTCGCGCGGGACTGCTGCTCTTACCCCGCATGTCGCTCAATTGGTGGCCCCCAGAAAGTGGAGCCCTGACGTCGGGGCTCGGAGCTTGGCTCAACACTAAATTGTTAGGAGTGGGGTTGTCCCCTGGGTGGGCTGCGGATGGGCTCTGCGGCGACGGTACCGCGCATTTCATTGGCCCATTGAGGCAGTGCATAGTTCCACTTTAACGTGCAGGAGCCAATCACATTTTTGAGGGACCAGCGAGCACGTTGATAGTTGACGCTAGTGGCATTCTACCCTGTCGGGGCAAGTGCCAGTGATCAACCTTCTTGGGAGATGGGCAACGGTGACCTGGAGGCAACAGGAAGGGGTCAATCAGTCACACTTTCTTTTTATTTGGGATCGCTCGCGCTCCTCCTTTCCATTCTCCTCCCTTATCTCTGTCATCTCCATCCCCCCGTCACAGTTGACCCGTGACAAAACCCCATCGCATCAATCAAGTCAGTGCAAGCGTTACAAGAGATACCCCGCTTCATCCGGCGGTTCAAAACTTCAAATCCCAAGAGTCCAGACTCCCCGCGAGTTCTGCTGCTTGACGAGACAAAGGATATACCGGGCAAAGTAGCTTGTGCCTTGACATCGGACGGCCACGGGTGTCGTCGGGCATCCTAATCGAACGAGGGCGGCCGATCGTGCGCGCTGGGGCATAAGTGCCGTTCAACAAAGAAACTGCCAAAACCCAAGTCACTTGCATCCCAAAGCTGCACCGTCCTCCTCAATCGTTCGACACCCCACAACTCTCCATTTAAGCGTTTCACCTCCACCACCCCCCAAGCCACCGACACGCCCATTCTCGAACGATTCCAATCTGCGAACGTACGAGTCCTCCCTACATACATCCGAGTTCCCGTAGCCACTCCCGCTCTGCGACGGGCTACCCTTTCGGCGCATTGCATTGAGAGGGCCGACGATACCGATATAAAGTCGCAATCTTCCTCAACCTTCCCAACTCCTACTTCATGATGTCTTCAGACAACGGAACCTCGACCGCCAACTCGAACGACATGGCACGGCAGAGACGCGGGTCCATCACTTCCAGCGCCTTCACCAACCTCTTTCGAAACAACTCCATCTCGCAGCCCTCTGCGCCGCCATTCCCCACGCCCTTGGCCTCTGCCGCCGTCAACGATCAGCGTCGCAGACTGTCTGTTACGACGCTTGGGCTCTCCGGCACTTCGCCAACCACCCCCTCGGCTCTTCTACGCCGCGCCAGTCTTTCGACAAACTCGGATTCAATTGACGAGAGCGCAATCGAGGATGAAGAGAGCGCCCGCACCGCACCCATCACGCCCTTCAGCCGCCGGATGAGCTTTGGCGCCGCCCAGGCCATGCGCGGCGTGCGAGGCGCCACTAGTCCTGGCACCAATGGTACGCAACCCATGCCGATCCGTCGCAGCAGCACCTTTCGCGGTAGTCCGCCCACGCCGCCGCTCCTCTCGGCCAGCGTGGGCAGCTACACGTGGGGCAAGATGACTTCTCAGGCAAGCATTGCAAACCAGTCCCGAACAGGTCCTGACTTGTGCTCCCCTTCTGCTCGATCAGACCAAGGTTTCAACTGGTCCGATCAGCTTAGGTCACGTGCCGAGAGCACCATCACCTCTGGCTCTCGGCCCTCGTTTTCCTTTGCCTCCGGCCTCGGCGGCTCTCCTCCTCGTGCTGGGCCGGCCCCGGCTCCCACTAGCCCTAGCCGCGACCGAGCCAGGTCCGTCTCCGAGATGCCTGCGCCTCCGGCCCAGCCCCCCAAGCCACGGGCGCCCCAGAAGCCCGACCCCTTCCAGGAGCGGATCCTAAAGGGCGACTTTTACATGGACTAGACGGCGATGATCGCATGTTCATATTACATCAAGGGAACTCTTTCGGCGTTTTCATCTAGGTTGGGGGCTTCGAATTGGGCGCATTGTTCCGTTTTTCTTTCGATACTCTAGGAGTTTTGGCACGTGTTTTTCCCTCCCTTCCTGTCTGGGCTGGGGCTCAGTTGAACGAGCTGGTATTCCAGAATCAGAGGGAAAGAGAGAGCTAGCAAGCAGCGGCGTTTCGGGGATGCCAAATGTGGCAATATCATGTTATTCGGGGAAGGCAACAATTACAATTGTGGGTGGGTGGTTAGGGGATCACAGGCTGTGATGGAAGGCAACACTCGGTTCGGGTGGGTGGTAAGACCGGCACTTTCAAGAGGGTATCATGGGATTATGTCACTTCAAACAGAGTGTACGATACACTTTCTGCTTTCTTGGCCTTGGTTGTTACTGCTACTCCAGATTGTGGATGGTCGAGAAGAAGAGATTGGACGGGTTGCTGTATGCCTATCTCATTCCTGGCGTTATCCATCATCATCATCGTCATCGTCATCATCATCACAATCACGGGCCTACTGTCCGCCTTCGGAAGTATCGAAGGCGTCAGTCAGCTCTTCATCGCCGTTACTCCGTCTCACACCGCTTCAGCAGAGGTTCCTACTACAGATCGCGCTGAGAATGGCAGATCCTTCGTTATCTCACACTGCCGCTCGCTTCATTTTCCGCTATTTTTGTCCCGTTGAGGTCCCTGAGGCTACCTGTGACCCGAGTCATCCGGGTGGTGTTGTGATGGTTGGCGGAACAGATTCTGGTTCCCGCGTCCTCCGCCTGTGTGGGCCGCTGGGAACATTCTTTATTTGATATTAAGACATCACTCGGGGTTTTTGTGGTGGTGGTGGTGGTGGTGGTGTGTCCCTTGGGTCGGGTGGGAGACAAAGAGGTCCGGGTGATCACCCGATCGTTTTTTGGAGAGGACATAATTTTCGATGGGACAAAAGACGACCGTTGTTGAAATCGTGCGACTTCCGGGGACTTTCTGGCCTGTCGTTTCTTATCACAGACTAATTTGCTCCTTCGGCTGCGTTGGCTATGACAGATTATTGGTGCTGGCGGTTCTTTGTTACTTGGGAGACTAAGATTGTTTTGAAAGCACGCCTGAAGCGAGCCATTTTTTGCGCGTTCACCACATGGCAGTCAGTGGTACAGTAGTTACAGAACAGTATAGTATGTTTAGACCTATGTCTGGCTTCTTCGACTACGCTCTGCTGCAGTGTTTTTTTGCCTCTCGTCTCTAAAGAAATGTCTCAAAACCGATCTGGGTAGTGAGCATCTTACCTTGCGATCTACGGCGCCCCCTTTTACACCCCAAAATGTACACACTATACAGCAGGCCAGGCCCCGCGTCACTTCCCCTTTCTCTTCCTTCCCAACAAACAAGCTCACCCGGCGGGATGGTAAACTAGTCCAGACGGGCCGCTCGGTGAGCTGTCAGCCGGGAACAGGCAGAGGTGAATATGTAGTGATGCCGTCCGTTCGGCAAACGGGATAGAGTGATTGGAGGCATGCAACCGATGACGGGATGTGGCTTTGAGGCTAGCCTCTAGAAGGTACCAGTACAGTACCCTCGGAGATGCAATGGTAGATGTTCATTGGATGGTGGGCAGGCAGACCCTAGAGAACAAAAGCATGCGGTATTGCTTACTGCGTGGCGTATTTTGCTCGCTATCAAGAGGGGCAACTCACTAATAAGGAAGAGTCAGGATCGGGCAAGAAGTGACAGCTTAGAGGGGAGAGAAAGTGGACAATTCTTTCCCTGGTTCGCACAAAGGTTATGGAGATAACTAAGCTAAGCAACCATGCATGCATCGGTCTTCATTCTTGGAGATGTTGTGCCGCCCTTGTATGTAACTACTCGGCTGCCATGGGCCTTGTCATGCACTGGTTTGGTCCTGTAAGAGTGACCAGCGATTCATCGGTTGTTTCCAACAGACTACTGCATCGGAGACCAAATCAAGACAGATAGGTAGAACGGAGAGGGATGTAGTTCATGCGCTGGCTGAAAATAATACTCTGGGAAGAAAGACTTCAGAGAACACACACACCGAGGTTGCCCAGCAACCTCAACCAAACGCCATCCATCATGTCATGCGCTGTTTCGGCCCCTGAGCTGAGCTATAAAAATAAATAACAAAATCCTAAGACCCCGCCAAAGGCCGCCGAAGAGCCAACCATTTTCATATCCCCCAGTTACCGTGCTTACACACCTCTATACGATTCCGTCCCAAAAAAAAAAGAAAGAAAGAAAGAAAAAGAAGAAAAAAACCCAACAAAAGCGCACCTCCCAACGACTAACCAGTAAACTAATAACCAAACCCACCACCACCTCCTCCACTCCCACCGAGCGCATCCATCCTAGGCCCCATGGGCGCCGAAAACCAACCCGCTCCCAAATCCTGCGTCCCATAGCGCATGGCCCCGTCCTCGGTACTGAACCCGCCATCCATGAAGCCGCCCAACGTCAAGTCCATAGCCTGGGCGAACCCGTCTCCGAAATTGGCATAGTCATAATCGAGCTCCGGGTTCGACAAGAAGGCGCTGTTCAGCCAGGGGATGGAAAGGTTGGACGCCATAGGCGTCTGTTGCGGGGTCAAGCCCACCATGAAGGGCGCGGCGCTGCCGTCCGGGGCGGCGCCGGGTTGCTGGGATGATGGTGTGGTGGCGGAGTCGTAGAGGAGCGGTGGTCGGTTGAGCCAGGGTCCGGTGGCGGTGGAGTTCGGAGGTGGGAGGAGATCGGCGGCGGTGGACGGTCGGGGCCCGCCCACGCCTGCGGCGGCCGAGTTGTTGGTTGCTATCTCGGAGAGGAGCTGTAGCGGTGTGCTGGCGGTGGTTGGGTAATCTGGTTGTTGTGATGGCTGTGGGACCGGAGTAGATTTGCCTCTTTCTGCACCGCTCTGCCGTGGGTAAGGAGGCGGAGGAGTCTCTGTTGGGGGAGCATTTGTGGAGGGGTTGGTAGATCCGTTCTGGCTCTGTTTCTGTTTATGGAACCAGGATCGGATCATGATGAGCACGACCAGGAACTTGGCGGCCGGCCGGCTCCTGTCGTCGGCGGCAGTGGCGCGGAACTTTTCGAGCAGGCTGTCAAGGTGCTGCTCAACCTTCATCTGGTCTTTGTTGATCACCTTCCCCAGCTCGCTCTTGGGAGACGAGGCCGCAAAATACAGCTTGATGAGGACAACAACCGCGTAGGCGACCCTCACAAAATTGAACACTGGCAAGCAGCGGATGGCCTGTACGTCGAGCGACAAAAACACGTCAAAAATGCCGTCGATGGCCGTGAGACAGGCCGACAAGGCATTGATATGCGACAGCGACAGCGGAGTATCCGATCCCATCAGTGTCTCGCTAGGGTGCATCCTACAGTCGTCGGGATCACTATGAGTAGCGACCTCGTGCATGTACAAGCTGATAACATTGAAACTTAGTCTGAGTGATGCTGCGAGTCTTGTCAGCCAAGTTGCATTTCATAGCCAAATCAGGTATACCTACGCTGCTGCATTTCGTGCGGGATCAACTGGCTATACCTCTCCAGCTCGCGCTCAAACCCCCTGAGCGCATGTTGCGTCCTGAGCTCTGCGAGGTTGGGCGTCGACGCGGGATCGTCCATCGAGAACTGGATGCCGACCTCTTCGGCCAACTTGTGCGTCCACACCAGGTGACACAGGTACTTATCCGTAGGTGCGGCGTCAGGCGACGACTCGAGGACATCCATACACTCGGCGATGAAGGGTGTCCAGCGGATCAGGTTGGGACGGTGCAACGCCATGGAGGTGTTGGTTGCCATAAAATAGCACGTCAACCAAGCGCGACGAGCCTCGAGGGTTGTCGGATCCGGCGGAGGCTGCTTCCGGAGCGGGTGGTCCCGCCAGGCATAGGGGATATGTTTCCTGAAGCCGCCTTTCGCCGCTTTTTTCCTCCCGAGACCCATCTCAATCGCCATGACGGCGGCGATGTGCACCAGCTGGTAGAACTTGAGCTCCTCAAAGCGCTCGGGCGGCCAATACCAGATTGTAGCAATCTGAAGAGCCTGCACCAGCTCAAGGCTCTTGTTCCCGTTCACGATAACCTTATCCGCCAGGATCTGCATCAGCTCCTTAGTCAATATCCGCTGCAGATTCGGCATCTCAGACGACGCAGCGGCCATGACAGCCAGGAATAGAATCGGCTTTGAGGCCCTGAGCGCCGCAGCCGCCATGTCCGGCGGGAGCACAACCCCCGGCAGGTGCGGGCACATTTGGGTGGTGTAGCGCACAAACAGCTTGTTGGCCAGTGCCATAGTCAGCAACCCTCTCTCGACCACATCCGGGGCCTGCTGCTCCTTGGCCAACTCTCCCCCAGGTTGCGGCGTGGCCGAGCTCGAAAGTGACGCGGCATCCCTCGCGGCAACAGCAACAGCACCAGGGCCAGAGCCAGACCCGGACCCGGACCCAAACCCAACGTCCTCGGCCGACTCCCTCCTCTCATCAAACTTCCTCTTCTGCCCAGCCACGGCCGCAGCCGCAGGCGGAGGCACCATCGACGGTTGTGCCGGCGGCGGAGGAAGATGATGAGCCGGAGGGTGATACCTCGCGACCTGCTCCTCCTCCCCTCTCATCGCCCAACCTGCTCCGGCCCCATTTCCGGCTCCGTCACCCCCATGCGCACCTCCTGCCCCGACGCCGCCGAAACCCCCACCCGTACCCGCTGTACCTGAACCGGGCCCCTTGGTGGCAACCAGACTGGCCGTGAGCGCATCAATCTTCTTCTCCAGCTCCGCGACCCGACTGTCCGTCTTCTTCTGGCGCTTGCGCGTTGGCTGGGTAACCACACAGGGCCGCTTGGCTTTGACACAGCGCTTGCAGGGGCCGTCCGGGTCGGCCGCGCCCGGGTCTGGGTCGCAGCGCACTTTGAGCGAGCGGCAGGACTCGCAGGCGCGGGGTTTCTTTGGGTCGGAGCCGCCTGGTACCAGCGATGGGTGGCTGTCGTGCGCGTGGTCGGTGTAGTTGGCGGCGGTTCCGGTTCCGCCGTCGCTACCGGCCGGGGGTGTTAGGGAGGAGGGGTTGAACAAACGGGGGGTGCTGTTGTTGTTGTTATGGGTGTGGGTGTGGGTGTGGGTGTTGCTGCTGGAGGGAGTTGATGCAGCGACATTGTGGTGGTTGTGGTGGTGGTCGAGGGTGACTGCCGTGGAAGGCGTTGGCGCGGCGGTGGTGGATGAATTTGGGGTTTGCGGGGAGAAAGCGCTGGTCGGGTCATGGGTCTGAGCGGTGGTGCGCGTGTTTGGGGCCGATGGATGAGGTTGCGCATGCGCATGTGCATGCGCATGTGGATGCGGCTGCGACGGTGGCTGCTGCGCATGATGGGATTGCCACGACGGGAGCAGTGGCTGTTGCTGGGATTTCACCGCCGTGTCTGCTGCTGTGCCCGTAGCGCCGACGTTGGCGGTGCTGCGGAGCATTGGGTCCAGGGCGTCCATGGCTGCCGAGCGCCGGTTGAATTCGAGTAGCGAGTTGCGTATTGGCGCCGCCGGTGATGACGAACGGCCGACCCCCGATCTAAGCGTGATGACGGAGGTGAGAGATGTCGGTGCTGTCAGCCGACTTCCGACGCAACCGGGGGTTGACCTGGAGAGCCGCTACGGGATATTGAGTTTTCATTGGACAAGTGCTGGCGTCCTTGCAGGCTTGGGTCACGGAACAGAACTTTCATTTCTGTACAGAATAAGTTGCCAAGGCAGTTGAGAAAGCACCGACATGGTCCGTGCAGAGCATTCGGTACGGTACCATACATAACGTTAGTAAGGAGCGGCTTCCTCAACGCCCAAAGAGCACAACCACCACTCCACAAGACGCAAACTATTCTCAAGTTTTCAACTCAAAACACCAGAACTCAACCCATATTAGACAGTTACGTACATACATATGTATATAGCTTACATCTCACCATCCAGACATAAACAAACTTGGTGGTATCTCCTCCACTGCACCGCGGAACCGACCAGGAGACTCACGGCCTCGGAAAATTGGAAATCCAAACCAAAACGGGATAATCCAACCCGGAAAAAAAAAGAAACGGAAAAAACAAACAGAAAGCACGCCAAAATATGACCTGACCGCGCGGATTCCTCCAGTAGCCATCGTCATCATATGCCAAAAATATCCGTGATAATGACATGATGTGATTTTGCAAATATTTCCTGTGCACATGCTGGCTCATAGGCTCGCTCGCTCAATAAAATCGTACAGATGTCGTGGCAGTAGTCGAAGTAGCATTCGGAGTAGTAGCGGTGGCCAGGTAACTCGCTATCCCCGGGAAAGATCGCTCGAGAATGAAATTGGAGACAGGAAAACAACACCAAAACGACGGCGTGGTATCTTTGTTGAGAAAGAGCAACATCAAAAGCGGGTATGGTAATGCGGGTATGCGTGACGGAAGAATGATCGGGTCTCCAAAATAAAAGCAAGACGAAAGAAAAATCCTAGTACTGAGCCTCTTCCCGCAGCCGGCTCTTGGACGGTTGCTGGTTGAGCGTGCCCATGAACATGGCGCTCTCGCGCCGGCTGCGGTACGGCTGCTCGTAAGGCGCCGGCGTCAGGCCGTTCTCATACAATGGCCTATCGTATCCGGGGTTGGTTTTGTGTCCGGCCATGTGCGTCTGATCGATGCCCAACGGCGTGGAGAAGCCGCTCTCGTACGCCGGCCTCATAGACGGGTGCCCCCCGGGGAAGTTCTGCGCTGGCAAGTCGTAATTCATCTGCCGCTGTGGTGGCGGAGTGGGCGTGCTCCGGGAGTGCAGTGTCGCCGCATTCATCTGCGCCATCTGTTGCATCGTCATCGGCGGTGGTGTTGGCGTGCTCCGGTTGCCCTGCGCTTCCAGAGACTCCATCAGGCGCTGCCTGTGCGGAGAATCGCTATGCGATGTGGACGGCCGTCCGTCCGACGGGCGGCGTTCTTGGAATGTTGTGGGGAGCGAAGGACGGCGTTCTTGCGGATATTCTGGCTCTGTCAGAGGAAGTTCGTACTCGGACGGGTCAATCCCAAAGATAGGCTCATAGTTCTGCAAAAACATGGCAAACACCGGCGCCGGAATGTTGAGTGTGGGCGAGAAGACGATTCCAACGTTGCGCACTGTCATCTTGTTGACGTCCGAATGGTCGATAATCTTGATCAAGAAGGCAATCAGATACTTTAGCAGCGCCGCGTTGGCCTGCGGAAGCCGCTCGACAAGTTCGGCGAGTGCCGCCATCTTCTCCTTGTGGTTCGTCATTTCCGTGACCGCGATGAACTGCGTGCGGAGATCGTTGGTCAGGATCGTGCTCGGCAGCTCTCGGAGGTACATCTTGAGCAACGACGCGATAGCGTGGATGTCATAGAACTGTTCATCGGTGAGCAGGTTGATATCACCCTCATTATTGAATCGCTCCCTGAGTTGCTTAATGACCAGGTTCGACCCGCTGAGACGGAAGATGCCCTCCTCAAATATGGCGTTCTTGGTGTCGAGATACTGGATGCATCGGTACACGACAGCGGGCAGCGGTACTCTGACATCCACGGGGGAATTGTATCGCACCGCCTCCGCGAGCGTAGCCCCGAAGGCTTGTCGAACTGGCCCGTTGTAATGACTGGTCGGCTGAGAGTGTCCGTTGTCGCTTCCAAACAACGACTCCTGGCCATCGCTTGAGGTCCTCGTCTTCGGACCGAAACCAAAGAAGCTGCGCTTTCTCGCCTTCTTCTCCTCTTGCGTTGGTGGCGTGAGACCCATGCCTAGCTTGCTGCCCCACGACTCCGAGTGCGAGATTACCTGAGGATCACGCGGCGCCGAGATGGTGTATGAAGATGCCGTCGACTGGCTGTGCGTCGACTCGTGATCTTGCCCGGATTGCTTCCCCTTGGATGGTACCCCTTGCGGAATGTCACCTTGCTTGGTGGCCTCATAGCTCACCCCGATCAGGTTCTCATCCGCACCGGGCCCTTGTTGTTGTTGTTGCTGTTGTTGTTGTTGCTGCTGCTGCTTCGACTGCCCGTGGCCATGGGCCTTCTTCTTGCCGTTGCCGCGTTCGCCGTGCCGGTCGTGCGCATGGTCTTTCTTAGCGTTTTCCTCGTCCTCCGCATCCCGGAAGTCGATCCAGCGGAGCAAGGCTTCAACCCACTGGTCGCGCTCCCTGTCGCTCTCAGCACACAAAACATGCTTCGTCATGCTGTTCGGGTCCTTCTTCTTGGGTTCCAAAATCAAGAAAGCGTGGCGATACTGGTTATCCCCCTCCTCCGCTGCAGGACCTTGGCCCGGTGAACCATCATTGGTGTGGTGAGCTTGCTTTCCAATTTGTGCTTTTTGAAGCTTGATGGTGCCCAGATGCGCTCCACCAGGAGTTTCGTAGTACTTCAGGAGTGGGCCGTCAAGGACGAAGTAGCGTGCCTTCCAGCCTCCAAAGTTCTTGCCTCGCTTTGTCAGGTAGCCGTTGCGGAACGGCCGTCCGCCTGGCCCGACCCTTTGTGAGTCGGCGTTGTGCTCACCAGTTGAGCTCCCAGTCTCGTCCGCGTTGGGCGGCAAGGTGTTCGTAGACAAGTACCTGCAGAGCTCAAGCGCCGTAGCGTTATCCAGGGGCGTGTTTAGCAGCTCATCCAGGTACTGATTGAGGGCGACGCGTCGGGCGTCTAGCTTAGCTGGTGCATGACCGCTGAAAAGCGACCGATCCGGCGTCTTCGCAGTGAAGGCGGCGCACTGTTTCAGCCGCTGGTCCAGCTTAGCGAGCGATGGGGAATCCTTCTCGATTCGCCAAAGTTCTCCGCCATCCGCTCTCGAATAAACCGCCAGAGTGAAAACCGGATCTTCCTCCAACTGCGTCAGGGAGATCAGGCTGGCTCTGGATGGCTTCATGCGAGAGGATGCAACCCTGATATCAATAGACGGAAGCGCGTTCGGCGGGAGCAGCAGGTCGGGATACTCCTCAGTCACAAAACCCTTAAATACCTTAGTCCGCTCTATCGGGCTGTCGGTGGTGGACTTTGTTGGGCTCGGCGTCGCATAACCTTGGTCTTCTTGCTTGATGATGTTCAGTGGTCTGGGCGACTTTAACACCAAGGGCTCGCCGGCAGGAGAAGGCGTGTGGAGGGGAGTGTTTGGTGGTAACGGAATGGGCGCCCGCGGCGGCCGAGGCGACAGTGGCACACCAGGGAAGTTCGAGACGCCCAGAGGGGAAAGCGGCGGAGAGTTAACCGGGGATCTCAAAGCCATAGGTCTCGGACTCGATGGTAGACCAGGGCTCATTATCGCCGGCGCAAGTGAACGGGGATCCGGGGCGCCACTCAAGACACCGGCGAGAGATGCTGGCTCCCGTCCAGGTTTGACATTGGCTGTCTGGACCAACCTGGGACTGGCGGGCATTTCGCTCGACGGCGCCTCTGCCTTATCCGAGGATTTTCGACTGCCACTCTTCTTGCTCTTCTTCGAGAGACTACGCATTTCGGCCTCCTTTCTGGCCAAAATCTCACGTTCCCGCTCGTCCTCTTCCCGAGTCCTTCGGCGCCCTCTCTTCTCGGCAAGCTTCACTCCGTCTACCTCAAGGATGTCGTCGTAGTCCGTGTCTGTTTCCGGCTCCTCTTCTGGGGCGACGCTAGGCATCGGCTTTGTGTTCTTTAGATGCAGAGGTGCCGGAGGAGGCTTTCGCGGTGGCGGCGCAGGCGGCGGGGGGAACTTTGAGGCACCCTCGTCAGGTCTCGGCGACCGCCCTGGTAGTCCGACGGGGGGTTGTGGCGGAGGCATCTGCGGCGGCTCGCGGGGCGCGGTACGGGAAGGCGGAAGCTTCATGCTAATAGGAATGTCCTTGGCCTCCTCCGCCCGTCTAGAGCTGGCTTCCGCCTCCCTTTCCTGCTCGTCGTGGTCAAACTGATCCAGAGCGTGCTCGCTCGGCTTCGGCATCATGTGCGAAGGGTCGAGAATCTCGCCGACATCCGACCGCGGGGCAGAGGCAGTCGCCTGGTATGCCGGAGGGGTTATCGGATACGGAGCTAAAGATACGTCGATGGGCGAGTGTTTGTGGATGTCAGAATCCACCGTCGTGGGTGACAAAGGAATCTCCAAGACGCGTTCTTTTGGAGACGAACCAACAGCGTCTGGGCCGTTCATAGTCGCCCCTTGCGCGCTCGGCGCCGATACGGAGGGCGCGAACGATGCTCCGGTCCCTTCCAGAACCTCCTTCAGCTTTTTTCTGTATTTCTCCTTATCCTTCAACGCCCGCTCAAGATCCTTGTTGAGGCCTAAAATCATAGCCCTCTGCTTATCCACCAGCCTCCAAAGTTGCGCATTTTGCTGAGACTGAGACTGCTTCTCTTTGAGCAAATACTGGATGACTGCTTCGGCACTGCCAGCCG
The DNA here is from genome assembly GCA_023628455.1 of Chaetomiaceae sp. B2702. Lineage (NCBI taxonomy): Eukaryota > Fungi > Ascomycota > Sordariomycetes > Sordariales > Chaetomiaceae > Chaetomiaceae sp. B2702. The sequence goes on along the minus strand of JAMAKP010000002.1, from coordinate 803,168 downwards.
CCTTGATCAGGTTCGCAATGTCGGTGGTCCCAAGCGCGCCATCTACGGACGTCTTGTTAAGGCTGGACCTCGTCGAAATTGCGGAAATCGCAGAGTCTATCGATGAGTTTCGTGGCGGGTTTTTCGCGGGCTCTGCCCGCTCGCTCGCCGGACCAACCATGGTGGTCGAAGACTGGCTCGAAGAAGGGCCCCCGGTGGGCTGTGCGGCTACAACGGGATCGGAGGCACTGCGTGCTTCATTCGGGAAACGAAGCGACTGAGACGGAGCCGGTCTAGCACAGAGAGACACGGTTAGCGCACGCGTACGCACATACGCAGAAAGATCCTCAACCACGAGGGCTGTGTATTGTTTCGAGTACGCACCCAGGACTTCTCTCCTCGGGCGTAGTAGTCCCTGAGGAATCACTGTTGTAATATGTTTTCTCAGATACCTGCGAGGGCCGGTCCTCCGGGGCTGCCGTGGTTACGATGCGTGGGACGGCGGCAGGCGAAGAGCTAGGGAATGACGATTCCATAGAAAGGGGACTTGCGGGTACCCGTCTCGACCTATCAGCGGGAAAAGGCACTGGGTCAGTATTGTGGACACCGCAGTTGAAGACTCGAGTCGGTCGTTGTTGCACCACAGCGCTGGCGCCGGGGCAGAGACACCAGACGAATGCTTCACTCGGGCGATTTCGTGGAGCTCCGTTATTAGGCGGTGGTGGGCAAACGCCTAGAGCTGTCCCAATTCCGTCTTCGAGGCTCTTGGGCACCGCTGACTGAGTGCAGCCAACAGAGCGTCCCGAAAACAAATGCCCAACTGGCTCAGGAACAAGGAAAAAGAAGAGCAAGTGCGTAAAGAAGGCCAATCAACAAGCGTGGGGCCGGGGGTTGTAAGAGATGGGCGAGGGCCCGTACCTTGAGCTTGCAGCGTTCGGCGGGGTTGGAAGCGGGCTATTGGCCTCGCAGAGGGCCTGTGTTCTCCCGATCGTAGGGCTGTCCTGGAACGTAGAGTCCATAGAGGCCGGGTTTCGGCCGCGGAGGGCTGACGAGGATGGTGGTCAGCCAGGTGGTCGTGAAGCCGGTGCCGCAACAGCCAGGGAATCCGCTCTGCAGCAGGCTGGTGGAGGCAGGCCCTGGGTCAACGTTGGGGGTTGAGGGTTGAGGGTTGAGGGAAGGTCCCGTTGCAAGGGCGAGCACAGTAAAATGTTAAGGGGGCGGCAGATTAAACAGGACACCTCGCTGAGGTTTCGAGATCCCTGGGCGACCCTAACTGGCGTCGCATCGATAATCAATTTCACTCGGCCACTGCCAGGAAAGCCGCGGCCGTTGCACCCAGATGGCGACCAGAAAAAGCGTTGTTGGAAGCACACAGGTCGGCGCCGTGGTCATCAGGGAACCTGAAAGGCCCGGAAAATATGGGTCTCGTGGGATAGATAATTTTAAACAGAGGTGCACGCGCCCATGGCGCTAAGACGGAGTTTGGAAAGGTCAGGCAAGTAATAGCTGCAGGTGAATCCGCTAATAAATGTCCAGCAGTTTTGATGGAAAGAACCGGGCCAATCTGCAGGCACGGCGTCTCTGAGACCGGGAAAGCTAGGCTGGTTTGTTGGGGACCCGAGCTGCAGCGCGAGAGTCGTGATTCGAACAAGCTTCGTCTGATGCCTGTCCGCCTCGCGCAGCGTTGCGGCACTCGACTGCGCAACTACCACGAGATCTGGGGCAGCCGAGACAAGAGACGGTCTGTTCTGCGGTCCAGACGCGGGCTCCCAGATAGGAGCCAGGCGCTGTCTGGGACTGAAGGCTGGCCCCACCCACCATCGCTTGCCCCTAATTCCCGATCCCCACGTCCAGGGGGGCCATCGTTTTGCTTGGTCGTGGAAATACCAACCTGCCTGTGGAAAGAAAGGCCGTGATTAAAGCTGTCCACAACAGAATGTTGCTAATTCGGCCGGTATGGCTGTAATAATGGGAATGCTCTGTTTTCTTAGTGCACTTGATCATCTTTTCTTTTTGAAGGTCGTTCCCAACTGGGTTGTATGTACCTATGTACTATGTACATAACCTTCTCGAGATCCAGTTTTCCTGGGGTGCCATGCCAGAGTGAGCGTGACAAGCCGCCCCTCCCTCTCTAACAAACTCCATCTCTTTCCGCCTTCCGAACTACGATGGGCAAACAACACCACGCCCCTTCTAACACAAATATCCTCATCCCAATGACTTGTGTTCCGGTATTTAACCGGGGACTGTAATTGCCACTTTTGAGAATCGGGTCCAACTTCGACTTGGCAATTCTATCCAAACGACCTACTACGTATGACCCTTAATAACTGCCTTGATGAGGTGTTGGGATGATACCGCATCAGGTGTGCAAGCTTAGTCTACTCGCCGCGGTCGCCTGATGAACGGGGTTCCAATTTTGTCCGATAATAACACAGACAACTTAAGATTCAACCCTTCTCACCGTCTCTTCGATTGACATGGTTCTTTGCCTGATAATAACTGTTGTTTGTCTGACCTAGGTCAAGCCCCAATCGAGCCAGATGCCACCTGTTAGAGTGATACATAAGCCGACATGAATTGCCATGCAGAGAAAGGCGGGCCTCTGCAAGCCAAGTTTGGCCCATGCAATTTCTCCACAGACATGCCGAGGTTTGCTACCAGGCAAGCACGAATATCGCATCTCACACCAAGGAAAGCAGCCCTGCCGCCTCGCTCGTCAGGTACCTCAAGGCAACGCATCGTGAAAGGGATTTATCTAGAGAAGTACGGTATCTACGAGACTTCAAGATCGCTTTTCCTTGTCGAGGGACTGCCAAACCTGTTCAAGTCTTTAATGGGTATCGATGAATCGCGGGGAAACTTCCGCTGAAGCTCGCCCACTCCATAACTTTACGCCCCCACGACACTAAGGACTAAGGGTGTACTTTAGCAATGGTATCATGCAGGGGTTGCAGGTATGTACAAGACACTAACTGGAAATGACCAAAAGGCCCATTGCAGGCGCACGGAGTCGTCCCGATTTCATCAATACCGATTCCCAAAGGACCCCCCTGATTGAGGCGGCAGAGCGCATGCAGGAACCCGCGGCAACATTGGCTACCGACTGACGCACTGCGTGATGTTCTCGCCCCTCGCCGAGGGTTTCGGGCCAGACAAACAAGCCCACACACAGTCCGAGAATCGTCGAAAGAGACAGCCTCGTTGACCATACACATGCAATGGTCGTCTTGTTGTCGCAACCGACGTTCAACGTAACGGTAAAATAAAAAATGACAAGCCAGAACCGAGTCGCCTCCTTCATCCCGAACCGCCGTTCCACAAGCAGTCCTCCTCCGATCCGCAACTGCCGGAGCCGAAATGAGGGCGCCATGGCAAGCCACCAATCGAGCCACTCAACTTCACCACACGTCGCAGCAGAAAACTTGGTGGCTGCCCATGTCGGCTGATAAAGAGCGGTGTGACGGCGAAATTTACCTCTCACCTGGGAAATCTTGCCCCATTGTCGCCGTCCCCCTTCGATCAGCCAGAGATTGGCAACCGAAGGTGGCTGCTGCCCAGCGGGATTGGAATCAGCGCCATCGCAACATCAAAATCCGCAAAATCCGCCCGGTGGAATGGTTGCCGAGCGTGATTGGACTCTTCGAAACTATGGATCCAGTGATGCGCCTATGCAAGTCATCCCCCAAGCTCCGCAATGTGTTGTCATGTTCCCTCGCGTGGGCGAAAAGTGCCTTCAGGGGCCGTGATTGGGTTGCCATGTCGCGGTTGGCGACCCCCTGAATCCCCACGGCTTGGATTGGGATGTGCGCGGCTGGCGGCGCCCAGCAAGCCACCACAGCACAACAGCCTTCTCGGAGTTCCAGGCTCTCAAATGAGATCTTCCGCGCGTCAGCACAAGACAAGCAAACACAAACAGTGCAAAAGTTCGCTTGTTGGCCCTGTTTTGCCGCGGTCACTCGACTCGGTTGCGCTGTCCGAAACGCTCCGGGACGCGGAAAGGCAAGCCAAGAAACACGGGGATATGCAACGATCTTCAGGGTCGAATACGTCACGGGTTTCAAATGGGCTCTCGTGGCTGCTTTTTATAATCCGGGGTCTTCTGGAAGGTCAGCAGGCCGCCGCCGGAAACCCAAACCCGTGCAGCAAAGCCGACCCAAGCTGACTGCGTCCGGCAACCTGAAGACCTTGTGTCGTCTGAACTTTGACCCCCAGGATCCTCGGAGCGGCCTGGAATACAGATCCGTACGGAGCACAGCGGGAGGTGTTCCCTGCCGGAAGGCTGTGCAACCTAGCCAACGAACGGCAAGTCTTACCTTTGCTCACAACTCGTAAATCAGAAGGACCAAAAGCCCGAGTGAAGAAGACGGATGTTGCCGTTTCCAACGATCCTTGACGGGCCGCTTTTGGCAACCATCGATTTGAAACACGCTCCACCAACGGCTTCGGGGTCGATGGCCACGCGACAAAGTGCTTTCATGGGTTTCCAACGGTCGCGTGCCTCGCCTATCAATTGCTTCGTCCCGCCCCAACAGCCAGCAAGCAGAGAAGAAGAGACAACCGACCGAGACCCGTTCCCTCTCGCATTTTGGGTCCGACTTTGGCATTTTTGTGCTTATGTCCCCGCGTCTTGCAGGCTGTGATGTGACCGCTTTGATACACGACGAACAAGGTCGAGACAGGATCGGGGCCGAGCAAGTCTCATGCCGCATCAATGCCAAAGTGGCCTGACTCCCCACAATCACAGATCTCACCATTGGGGATCTTGTGGAGCCCTGTGCTGTCATCATGCATGCCATGGCCCAGAGCCAACACGGATGCCAATTCAATAATCTATCCCGGTGAGGCTCGGCACCGTTGGGGTTGCACAACCTTAAAAGTGTCGTCAAGTATCAGATGTCGTCCGCTTATGTCGCACACGCAAAATACACATAGGCTATTTACAGCATGGTGGTTGTGTTTGTGTCGTCCAGTTCTAAACGTCGGGTGGACCTTGTATGTGCATACTTTCGGATGCCTAACCCATAGCAATCCTCGCTTTTCTCCAATACCCATAGTAGCTCGCATCGTGGTCAGGTCCGAAGAAAAACTTGCCAACGTCAACATGGCTATGGCTAGAAGTGACAGCTACTAGCTGGAATGGGGATCTTTTGCGGGCGGGAGGCATCTGAAACGAGGTCCGCTCAAAATGGCCGAGTCCCAGGGGCAGTTTCATCAGTTGCAGGCTGAAGGGGGAAAATGCCGCCCAGACACAACCTAACTACCGTCTGGCATGAGGCTGCTAGGGTAAACAAATAAAGGAAGGGGTGAAGAAAAGAGAGAGGAGGAGAATGAAGACAAAGACGTAGGGAGGGAATATCAGGTAGCAACCTTTGTAAAGGAATGCCAACCCGGGCCCTATAGACTTTTAGGGCTGGCGAATAGCTTGGAGCATTATTCACATCAATATAACATCTTAGGGTATCATCTGGACTTGTATGCTTCCACTGACAGGGCTCTTGTTGTCTCTTGTATTGTTCTTTTGTATCGGGTTGCCATTCTTCGCCTTCGAGGCCTGCTCTAAGGGATCTGAGAGGGTTGGGCTGAGTCGTATGGTAGTGTGTAGTGACTTACTCAAGCTTTGTGATTCTTAGAGCAACCCTCTTGTGAGAAGTATGAGCGTAGAGAGCGGCAGGAAGGCCGAAGAAGCACCACCCTTGCAGGTTCACAACCTCGACACCCTTCCAGTAACGACGAAGACAGAGACGCCTCCACGGCGAATGATGATTGCCGGTGTCAGGACAACGTATGTGTCTATCCAGACTCTTTACCTATCAGCAAGTTTTAGATACTAGTGGGTCTAGGCCAGAGTTTCAGAGTTTCAAAGTGTATTGTTGTCTGATGTTCAAAGGTTCAGTAAAGCTTATATTTCTTATTTCCCTACTCTCCAGAGCTGTGTTCTCTGCGTGGAGAAGCACGACTGTTTGAGAGGGAGGCATTGTTTTCTTTCTTTTCAAGATGAGTAGGTGACTGGGCTAACGTTGTTAGAACTTCTAAAATCATGACTAGGTCCTATATCCCGGAGATTGGCTGGGAGATTCGTACTGTGGTCGATCGCCGAGGCATACAGCATATTCGTCCTCGGCATCTATTGCCATTCCCCTCTCCTCTTCTGATAAGAATTTTGACGGGCCACATGACGAACCCTTCAGTAAGGTGAGAGAGTGGTTTGCCAGCAGATATGTTTGGCGACGAGAATAAACTCACCACATTGCTAAGAACTCGACGGGGAAGGGAAAGAAATGAATCGAAGACCCAGCGAGCTCGGGCCGATAGCTTCCCCCGAGTCGCAGCGCTTTCAGAAGGCGCGGGCTCCCCCACAGTCCGCTCTTCGACTGAGACCACTTTTCGTCCCTTCCTCACAAAACGCGCAAGGACGGAGACGGTGGAAGGGGCAGATGGGGGCTCTGACAAAAGCCAAGAAGCAGGCAAAGTGAGGATTCCAAATCCAAACACCAACTTATTGAAACAATTGCCAACGCTCACAGTTTAGCTTCTTAACATATTGCAGACTTGGTTTTCACATCAGCCCATCCCCGGCATCTAGCATCTCCTAATCTTGCCGTCCCGACCCCCAAACTATTGTCTTCAGCGCGCTGAGAGGACCAACGAGAGGTTTGAACTGGCTACAATGGTTTCAGAGGCTTTGCGCCGAGGGCCAGACAGACCCATATTCTCCAGCGAGGTCTGGGACGGTGCCCCCAACGGAGACATAACCCTTGAGTTTGAAGGTCACACGTGGAAAGTTGAGAAGGACGTTGTCGCGACCCGATTGCCCTGGATCAAGGCTTCCCTGTCTACGGCAAACCCAGTAAGCACAGCACACGTCTGTCTTCTCGGTCAACATTAAAACAGTGAAAGGGTTGTCATGTCGCGGTTCGCCCTCGTGCCTCCGCAACCACTCGACCTAAAGTTTTTGCTGCACTCTTGCAGTTCGTACACACAAATGGTAAGCCACCTGCTGGTCACGGGGACTGTATAGCATCAGCTAACGTGTTTTCAGAACTACCCAGCCAGATATAGGAAAACGAGCCCTCCTTTTTCACCTTCGTCGAGTTCTACTTTCTCGGTGAGCGCTTCGGCATCGACCACCTGAAGCTCGACATGGTGAAGTGCGTAGAGGACTTCTCCTGGCACGTTGTATCCTTGGCAGAACGTCACTGTTCGCACTGCTCCCTTTCTCAGGTGGGCGTCAAGTGGGCTGAGAAGCAGCACTTGGCCTCGTTCCTCGATGCTGTCTTTGTCGTCGAGAAGCAGCCCTGGAGCGCCAAGATAGCAAAGGCCATGTACGACGCAGGCGATCGCATGAAGCCGCAGTTGACGATGCTGCCTGCCTTTAGGGATTTTGTTGAACGGTTTCCGGTCGGAAGAAACTTTGCGCGGGCAATCGGGTGCACCGTCTGTGAGAAGGTCTAGTCGGGGCCATGTAAACGGACGTGTCATAGGTAGAGATAATGGACCAGTCCACTGGCCAGAGTTGGGTCGGTTAGGCTATACCGTAGCAGCCAACTCTCCTGTGTATCGGTAGCTAGAATTCGACATGGATGTCTGCGTCTGTGACCATTTTTTCATCGATACTAAAGACCCATCACTTTCTTTGAGGATCGCAAGGCGGTGTTTCTTTCAGAACTGCAATGTGTACGCCAAGTAAGCTGGTAGTTGAGAACTGTGAGTGCCACTCTCTGTCTGTCGCCATTACAAAAGGATATATTAACAACACAAAACAAAGCCCTTGTGCCATGTATCCCGGTAATCATCCAACCGCAGAGAGCCGCTTAGATTGTTACAGTAAAGAGAGCAGAGCATATCCTCATCACAACATATCGTCGTATCACATCCCGAAAGCGGCCGTCCTGTCCCGGCAGAAGAACAGGAACCAAAACCATCCAAGAAAAAAACCACTCTTATCATCTCCCATGCCCATACCCGCGTCCATGCCCATGTCCATACCCCCTCCCATGCCCACCCCGCCCATACCCATGATCATGATCATGATCATAATCATGCCCATGCCCATACCCATACCCACCATGCTCACTGCCCCCCTCGCACCACCGGTCCTCCACCCTCACCGAGATCCTCTCCCGCTCCACGCTCTCCTCCCTCTTCCTCGGCGGACTGGGCGCCCTCGGTACGATCCTCTTCTCCCACTCGCGCTCCCTCTCCCGCGTCACGCCCTCCACGTACCGGAACGTCTCGGGCTCCGGCCGCGGTGGCTGCGGCTGCGGCACGGGGACCGGGTACGGCACGCGCACGGGGTACGGCACCAGGCGCTCCCGCTCGATGATGACTTCCCTGTCGCGCGAGCGGTCTCGGGAGCGGGAGCGGGAGCGGTGGGATTTGCGGCTTTTGCTGGACTTGGACTTGCTTGACTTGCTGCTGACGGAGGGGTCGACGTCGACGGCGATGACGTCGATGATGTCTGGTTCCTGGGGACGCGGCGGCGGCGGTAGGGGGTCGCATGGTTTGATGACCACCGGTGGTGGTGGGAGGGGCTGGAGGATGATGGGGGGAGGGGGCGGCGGGGTGACGGGGCGGAGGATGACGGGCGGTGGGGGAGGGGTCGGTGCCGGGACGACGGTGGTGATTCTGCGGCGCACCTCCCAGAGGCCGGGTTGCGGCGGGTCGCCGACGTAGAGGTGTTTTTTGTATTTGTGTTCGCGCGGATACACTGGGTGGGGAGAGGGTTAGTGCTGTCTGTATGGACGGGGATGGAAAGAGGGGTGAGGTGGTAGGCGGGCTTACTGTTTGATAGAAGGATTGGTGTGGTGGGCGGGGGGTTAGAATGGACTCAATGGAGTGTTATGACACTGAGACCAATGTTACTTTAACAAGGAGTGGGGGAGCGTGATGCTGAAGATGGAGGGAGGGGTTAAAAGCACGCGGATCGGAGGGGTTGCAGAGTGCAGAGTACAAAGTGCCGAGTGCAGAGTGCAGAGTGGGAGAGTGGAGATGGGGAAAAAGGACGGAGTGGGAACCAGTCAATATGTAAGCATTCCGATGAAATCGTAGACCAGTTTGCCCATTTGTTGCCCACATTATCCGGCCTGGATCTGAGACTTTCTAATGGCTCCAGGCTGTTCCTCGCGGGTCATAACTGTCTGATGTGTCACGGCTGCAAGTGGTTCTGGCCTATGACGTAGTTTGTGCATTTGTGCAACCAATGCAGCTGGGTTTTAGGGTGGCCTGTCGAATCACCTGCAAGACCCTTGTGATAGTGGGGCTGTTCATTGTTCGCTGGGACGACTCTTCGGTCTGGAACTGGGGGGTTCTGGGAATCCGGGCTCATGGCTCCTTCGGTCATTTCTGAGACACAACGTCGACTGGGTGGGTAGGTTGGTGTATGCACAGAGACGGACATCACCATCACCCGGACTAAAGCAAACCCCTCCCGCTGGTCGGGGAAACTGAGCCTCACTCGCGTTCAGGATGGTAGTTGATGGGAAATGGAATTACGCAACTGCTGTACGTACGTACCGGAGCATGCACACGGGATGATAAGCTGCGGTCCAAGCTTCTGCACCCCACGCCTGTAAATCGCTCCGCTGAGTTCTTCTGCCTGGTTTATCCTGGGTCCGAAGACACTCAAATTCTTTGTAAAATTGTTTTTTTTCCCTCCCCCCTATCTCGAACTCCGTGTGTACCCCGCCCGTCTTTTGTGCTCCGACCGGCCCTTCCTGCGGTCTGAGAAGAGTCGGGAGACGGCTCATAAGTCCCACTTACCCTCGGATAGCGAGGGCTTGGCTTCCATTCTTGAGCAGTCAAAGTCTAGGCTTGGCCGCGATCGGCCCACGGCAGCTGCTGCAGACCGCGCCACGGGCTTGCGTGCGGAAAGTTGCATCTCAGGGACCTGTACTTGCGTCTCTCTCATTGACGCCCCTGGCCTCACAAGCACCAGTGGCGACGACTGAGGTTTGCAGTTCGACCGCAAGGTTGTTTACAAGCGTGGAAGGAGTCTGCAGAGCAACCAGGCACCACCCGCCGCCCCCCCACCAAACCTCGACTCCCCCACCACATGGTGATCTCAACTCTCAAACCGTGTGGAATTCGCGGCGACAAGGCACATCGTTCGAACTCGACTCCTGCTTTATTCAGCCTATCGTACCCTATCGACTCGTCCCATCTTGTACCCCCATATTCCAAGACCGCCCATCGGATTGTCAAATCACCAAGATGGTGCTGGCGAAGAAGCATGCGCCTGGCACCAGCCGGGCCGACAACACCAAGCTCAGCGTCGCCACGCTGCCGTACGAGCTTCAGACCGCCGTATTCGAGGCCGCTGCAATGGTCCCCCAGGTCGTCTTTATGGACATCACCAACAACATTCTGACCTTCTCCCGACCGGCGAACAAAGGCCTCGGCCTGGCCTGCCGGCTCTCGAGAGAGCTCTACGTCAAATCCAAGGAGCTCCACAAATTCGGCGACCAGCACCACTGGATTGACCCCAAAAACGACATCTTTTACCTCCGCAAGGATGATCCTCTTCTCCGCGCCCATCGCCCGAACTACGAGGACTCGCCCAGACTGCCCGAGGGCGACCAGTTCGATCGGCGAGTCATTGAGAATGTCGCTGTGGACCTCCAGTACCTCGGAGAACACCCGAGGTACGACGCCATCATCCGCATCTGGACCATTTTCCCTTTCATGAAGACAATGCACATCTTCATCCCCAATGGGCCGCCCCAGACGCCGTCCCTAGCATCGACGCCCGAGACCCTCGAGCTATCCAAGGTTCCCGGCACTCAGGTTGTTGCCGCCCCCGGACACGACAAGGAGCTCTGGTTTGCCGTCAGATACCAAGTGAAGAAAGTTTGTGCTAGGATCCTTTCTGCTGAAAACGGCTGGCAAGGCCGGGTCCCCCTCGACGTCGTTGGGCATCTCACCAGTCTGAACGCCACACAGCCTGAGATCACAGGTCCCTAGAGAGGAACTCTCACCGTCCCGATAGTCGGGCGAAGCGCGCTGTTGGAGTTGGTGAAATTCATCCGGGAGAAGCAGGGGGAGTAGTGACAGAAAGTCACGGCGTGTCACCTGAACACGCTTCGCCAGGAGGTGTTGGTATTCCCCCCTCGGGGGGTCGGTCGGTTAACTATGGAATGGTGATGGGCGAGTTTGTTTTACTGGCTTCTTTGTTTTGCATCATGGCAGCGGCGCATCGTGGCATCCGGGTTTGGCAACAGAAGGCATCGGCATCGGCATCGGCATCGGCTTTGCGGCGCAGATTGGGTTTAGACTAGGAGGCATCAGAGATACCTCAGTAGAGCTGTAGCGAGTATAATGTCGGAATACCCCCCAAATACAAAGCGTTGTTTTCAGTTCCGGCCGTCATAAGCGGGGTGCGAGTGTCCGTGGGAATGGCTGTGCTGGTCAAGGTCCGCTTGCTCAACTCCGACGGCCATAGGCGTCGGAGTTCGGCGAAAACCTCGTGCTCAATGACAAAGGACAAGCGGGATGTTCTGCTGCCGACCTTGGCTGTTACCTACGTGTATTGTCTGTTTACAGGGAGCATGGTGTGTTTGGCTCGCGGTTGTTGTGCTGGACTCGGATTCGTAGAGTATTTAAACATGGCGGCCTATGGGTTCAAGCGGTTCTTGATCTACCAGACGAAGCAATCATACGGGACTCAACCGAAGCAATGGTGACCTACAATACGCAACTGTCAACCATCTATCCGAGTCTCCGGGCCGCGGACCCTACACATCCGAGCCTGGCCTGCTATCCTCTGGAGATTGTCCTTCGCATCCTCGAGGAGCTCTTCCAACCGCAACAAATCATTCGCATCGATATCTTCGGCCCAGAGCCCCTCGGAAATGACGCTGATTTTGACATGGAAGGCGAGACTAGCGGGCGAACTATGATCATCCTCCGCCCACCCCCGCTCAACACACTCGCGGCGGTCAGCCGTCTCTTCCGGTACATGTATCGCAAGTCCCGACCGACCCTTTGGGGTGCCCACCTCTCCTTGGGCCGCTCCTACCATGTTGATCTGACTCAAGACATTTTTTATGTGAGACTCCATCGCAAGGTTCATTGGAAGGAGTGGGACCGGAACGGGAACCCGCACCTCGACCCGCTGGCCGGCGTCCTTGCGGGAATCAAGCACGTCGCGGCGAGTCTCAAGGACGTCTCCTGGGAGCAAAACCAGTGGGGTATGTCCTATCTCCGTCACTTGCACCCACTATGTGAGCAATTCCTTTTCCTCGTCCCCACCGAGGGCGTCGAGAAGAACCACCTTAGTGGTGACGGTCTGGAGCTGTCTCCCGTGCTGTTGCCGTTGGGGTACGACGACCCAGTTGAATCGCCGTGGATGAGTACACAGATGGTGCCAACTTGGGCGTGCCATAAACTGTGGGCAATGATGCGGATTCTTGAGAGCCAGTCGCTTCATCTCTCTATGTTCACGGCTGTGGTTCCAGAGTCATGGTGGCAAGCCTGGCGCCTGGCTCCAATCCAGGAGATAAAGGGATACCGGGTGGATGAGAGAAGGCTGAATGGCTCCGTGGCTCGGAGGGTCGAGGAACTCCCTTAGCTTCACTCCTGGTTCAGTCGCTTGTCCTTACTGTCTGGCGTTACGGGAATGGGGAGAGGGAGCGGTTTGTATGAGGACAGACCAGCAGAGTTTTTTGTAGCCTTCATAAAACTAAACTTAATGTCAACGATATCTTACCCCAAACAAAAGAGCTGGGAATAAACGCCTGGTGTATTCGCAACTGTCACCCGCCGCCAATGTGATAGGTCTCGTAATCGTTAGGCGACAAGAGCACATGCTCTGTTGGAGGCTATGTATGTGGCTAGGAAACTGGATGAGTGTGTATTCAAGAGTGTCAGAATAGACGACACTGTTTCGGCCCGTGTCAACGTGTACTGTACGAGTTAGTTGTGCATTGTCCGCTTCTATCGTTTGCGCATTTTGTTCAGTTGTTTCCTGAACAAGAATGACCCCTCGAGACCCCGCCCCAAAGATGCCCGGAGGAAGAGCCACAGTGCCTCTTGCTGCGCCCTTACTGTGCAGCTGACGGCCCTGGTTCCTGCAGCGAAGCTGTTTGTCGCGGGGCAGAAGGTTCGAATTCCTTCCCTGCAACATTTCCCAACCAACCGTCGCCCAACATGTCCAAAACCGTCAATATTTCGTCACCGTCGCAGTTCACCGCGGTGCTGCAGGGCTCCAAGCTTGTGGTGGCAGACTGTAAGTATGGCTGCGCACGCTGGACCGAGTTCCTTCGGTCCTTTCCTACGCCTGTGTTTAACCCCCGCCATGTGGTGGCCGGCAGCCGCTCTTGCTTGGTGGCCTTTACGTCGTCTTCGCTACATCCTTACTCTTGTATCTACCTAGGACGGAACTAACTCGTATCCAATAGTTTATGCCGACTGGTGTGGCCCCTGCCAGCAAGTCGCGCCGGTTTTCGAACAGCTATCGCATGCTCTCTCACGCCCGCAGCTTGTGACCTTCGTCAAGGTCAACACCGACCAACAGAAGGACGTCGCCCAGGCCTACAGAGTCACGTCTCTGCCCACTTTTATCATTTTCCGCAATGGCAAAGTCGCCGAAAGAGTCCAGGGGGCAGACCCGGTGAAGCTCCAGACAGTGGTCGGGAAGCTCAGTGAGGAGGTTGAGAACATGGGCGACAGCGCCGGCGAAACGAGTGGTAGCGGCAGCGCCGGCGGCAGCGCTGGCAATGGCGAGAACTGGAGGGGCGCGGGACTGCCGCGCAATTACACCGATATCACGAGCCAAATAGAGCTGCGGTACTGCGAGCTGCTCAACGTCGACCCGGATACAGGGAGCGTCCGGGTGCTGTTCGACACTAGCAAGCCGAGCACGCTGTCGGGAGGGAAGAGCGCCTCCAAGGACTGGGTCGAGAGCGACACAGACGAGCAGCTGCTGCTCTTTATGCCTTTCCAGTCGATGCTGAAGCTGCACACGCTCCAGGTGAGCGACGAGAGCAAAACAACGGCCTGGCTTGTCACCCTGCTAACCCGCTCGACTAGATTACGTCTCTACCCCCCAGCGACGAAGACGACGAAGACGCACCCATGAGACCGCGAACAATCAAGCTTTTTACCAACAAGCCGCACAATCTTGGATTTGACGAGGCGGAGGATCTGAGCGCCACCCAAGAGTTCGAGCTGTCAGAGGAGGACTGGAATGCCGACGGCACTGCTAATATCCCCTTGCGGTTCGTCAAGTTCCAGAACATCACCAGCCTGGTATTGTTCGTCGTGAACGGAGACGGCGATGGCGAAAAGACCAGGCTGGACCGGCTGAGGTTGATTGGAGAGACTGGCGAGAAGCGGGAAATGGGTAAGCTCGAGAAGATCGGCGATGAGCCTGGCGAGTAGGCAATAGCGCACGTCAGACAGACCCGGCCACCTCGCAAGAAAGGGGCTGGATGATGAATGATGATGGTTTTGACGCATGAATTCAGATATGGCATTGATATGAGACCCATCTACGTGTCTGGGGCTGGGCAGCAGGGTAGTAGTCTAAGGAGTCTCGGCCGAGCAGCTGATAGCTGGGCTTCCAATCATAAATACGGGAGGCGAAGAGGCTTTTGATTGCAACCCCATCTTCTGTGGGATCGCGTGGCCGGTATTGTGGCACGGGTAAATGAAAGCACCACGCCTCAGAAAGCCGGGCATCAACCGCCCCTCCCCCCAACCTCATCCCTGGAAACCATGGAAATGATACGATCACAGGATTTGCGGCGTGAAACGAAACCACTGGTCATCTCCCTGGTTTGGAGAGCATGAACATTTCCAAACGTTATGCGAGGTCAAACGGTCGAACAAATAGCCGTCTTGCCGACTGCCTCGTTTCCGCGTCAGCGAGACGATCCCCGGTAACTTCCATGACGGCAGTCAAATCAAGCCTCATCGGCACATCCAGCCCATCCGTTGCATTCCGGCAAACCCACATGCCGCAGAGACAAGAGTAGAGATATGTCCAGCCTCCACATCACCATCCAGCCCTTCAGGGTTTGCTTCTCGATGGACTGACTGACGTGGAGGCCGGCCTGCAATATGATCGCTCTTGCGAAAACTTGACACAACGGATGCCAATCGAAGCTCCGAAGAGAGCCTGGCTCATTGTAACGTTTGGAAACTCATAAGTGAATGTTTTCGCGCCGCACGAAGAACTAAAATTTGGACGTGCGTGCGATTTTCGAGCCGCCGAAGTCTTATACAAGGTTTTCAGTGGGGCTATTCGGCGTCCGGAGGAACGGTGCGCCGAGCGCTGCTTTCAGGGCGCCATGTGGGGGCATTGCAGATGGGGCTGACTTTTAGGCCATCGGACCCCACCATTTTTCTTTTTTTCTTTTTTTGCGCTCACGGAGTAGCCATTCCTCGTCCCACACCCAAGACGTCAGCAACGGCGAACGAAGGTGGTGAGGATGGTTAATTAAACGGAGTTCGTCTACCACGCAATCTATATCACGCAACCCTCGCCAGGCCAACGCATACTTCTAGAATCCACCGCCACTTGCACGCATTGTTTTCCCCATTCTGGTTCGTCGGTCCGCGCAGGAAAGAAAGAAACTTCCGTCTGGACAGCTCCCGTCTTTCCTTGCTTCCTTTGTTGGTAATAAATGGATACCTCCTCGAGTTCTCCGTTTTCCAATTTCGATCTTCCTTCTCGGTCCATTTTATCACCTTTCGCTCTTTTCTTTATCCCCGCTTAGCGCCGCATCGCATGATCGGACGCAGTGACCCCCAGTTCGCCTGGGCGACAGCTCGCCAAACAGGTCGAGAGTGATCGGCGACTGATGTTTGGTTTCGAGTTCTGTCTGGGATAAGGCACTTTGAGGGTCCTTCGGTGATCCGTCTCAAAATCCCCCTATCACTCGGCCCTGTCCCACCTCACGTTTTGCATCCAGGTCTTGGGTAGTATTGCTTGCAGTCTCCCCACATTCCTCCCAGAGTCGGCCGTCTTTCCAGAGTGGGTGCGGTCCAGCCCCGGCCAATCTGGACGCAGCGAGCTTCCGCCTCACATGCTGCAGTAGTTTTAGTACAGCTACTGTACTTGGATATTGTGTGTGTGTGTGTGTGTGTGTGCTGGGCACGTATTCGTTATGACCTGTCAGCCCTTGTTGATTCACCCACACTCCAGCGTGCGTCCAGCTTTTGTCCTTTGTTTCTTGGCTCATGCCGAACCACAGAACAAACCTGTCAGCTCCCAACCGTCCCGTCAACTCGCCTATCGACATCCCGGACCAGCCCCTACCGGCCCCTGCCAACCGCTACCAACCCCCTACCGCTGGCCACTGCTACGCTACCTGTCCGATCACGAAAGCCGGCGCACAACTCGGCTGCAACTCTCCTGTCAACGGCACGTAACCATGGATCCCCAGATCGGTAAGCCTGAAAAACTAATGAATTGGGACGCTGCAGCATTAGAACGTGGCCCCTATATACTAAGAATAGATCGCCAGAACCCACGGCCACGTACCACCCCCTGCTCTGCAGAGTCCCTTCCTCTGACCTCACTGACCTCCCAATCGTTTCGGCCTGCCTATTCGACACCACGCGCCCAAAGGACCCCGCGAGATCTCCTGGCCATCCCGTGCTCCGCACGCCCACGGCCCCGGCTGGCAGGCAGCCCTCGCAGTCGTCGCAGCGGTTGGACCTCGGCTCGCCGCCAGCTGCCTTCTCGGGGCACGACCTCGTCCGCCTCTCCCGCAGGTCCAGACGAAATGACATGAACATGACCAAGCCTGCCATTCATTGTCCCAGCAGCAGTCGGTAGCGTCGGATGGGCCGTGGCCCCTATTTCCCGCCCCGACCCTGCTGTGCCGGCCAGTCCCGTGTGTGATTTCTTCTTGCGGAAGGTTTGGCACTTTCCATCTCATCCCCTGCGGCCCCAGGCCCGCCAAGGGGTACATCTTCCATGTCCAAGCGAAGCACGCATGGTAGCTCTTGGAAATATCGGTCTGGGTTCCCCCCTAAGACGTTTCCGACATGTCGCCCGGCTCGCTCCCGAGCGCGGGCGCTTTGCCTAGGCTCTGCTAGGCCCGAGCAGCCTTGGATTTGCCCTCCTGCTCGCTTTGTCAAGTGACGGGGAGCTGAAGCCCGCCGGCAGCCCCAAAACTTGAATGGTTGCCCTGATTTTCCTCACATCTTGGAATCCCTCTCCAACTTCCTTTTTCTCTCGACCTATCGAGGAACACCTGACGTGATACTTACTACCCGCGTGCTGCGGTTCGTAATATTCCCTCACACGACGACGTGTCCGTTTGCTGCGTCTTTAATCAGCTTGGGCCCTAATAATTTGTCTGTGGCTTGCTACCTACCCACCACCATCTTCGGTGTCAGCTCTTCATAAGCCGCCCTCTTCGCCGGTCTGTTGTGCGAGCCTTGCCCGGGATCACAAATTTCACCAGTCACATCTCTGTCCAACAAGCGGCTCAAGGTCGAGGGCCTTAGTTCGGCCATTATTCGAGGGCACTGCCGGCAGCCTTAAACCCAGCCAGCTATTTCTTTGTGGCTTTGTCGTTGGGGAAGCGGCTCAAATTGAAGTGCGGAGAGGCTTGACGTGGCCATCGATCCCGAGAGGCTGGGCCGGGTATATTCTCGAGCGGGATCAAGAGCGGGATATCACGGGGAGAAGGCCTTCTTGGCTAAAGGGACTAGGGATCTCGAGTCGACGACGGAATCTACGATATAATTTCCGGTTGCGCAACACGACCGCCTAGGAGGGTGGCATCTGTTTCGGCCAGGCGAAAACCATGCACTATGACCAGCTCTTTCCACGGTGCTGTCCCGTGCAGACGGCAGACGGGTTTGCCAAGTTTCAACGGCTCCCACCCGAGATACGGAACATGATTTGGGAATTCGCCTTGCCCGAGTCACGGGTGTACGAAGTGTTGGATGCGCCGAACGCCAAACAAAAGACACCGGCCCAAGAGGGGCTGATGTTTGCCAACGTCCACCCGGAACCGCCCCCGGCCCTTGCGGCCGTGTGCCGGGAGAGCCGCTACTTTGTGCTGCACCACTACAAGCCCCTGACTCTGGGAAAGACGACCAAATTCGTCGACATGTCGCGCGACATTCTACTGCTGGAGCCGTACCTGCTCGTCAAGCGGCTGCACCGGACGCTGCACTTCATGAGCCAGATACCGTTGGTGCGCGACAGCGCGACCCGGCTTGCGCTCGGGACCTCGTACGGCATCTATCCAGGAATCTTTCACCCTGTGCTGGGGCGTAAGGTGTCGAAGAACAACATGGGGAAGCTACTGGCGAGCCTGGCAAAGTTCCCGCGGCTCAAGACGCTGGTGTTTATTGTTCACCAGGAGTTCCAGTTCGAGTTTGACTTTCGATTTCCGGGGACGCTGACGCCGATGCCCATGGCGAGCTACAGCTCGTTGCCGGCAACAGCGCCTACGCATGGCGGGCTTGGGGCGACCACCAGCTACCCAACACCACCGCCCAGCAGCAGTGGTCTTTCCACTCACGCAACAACAGCCACTCCAGTGACAATAACAAGCAACAAAACTGCGTCCCCCGCCCCGCCAACCCCCTTACCCTCACCCTTGCCATTTCCAGCCCTCCAACAACAACAGCAACAACAACAACCACCTCCACCCCCACCACTCCCGTCACAGTTGCCACAGCCGTCACAACAAACGCACGCAACCCTCGGCCTACTCACCCTCCCACCATCCCTTGCACCGCCAGCTCCGTCCCCAGCCCCAGCTCCGAGACCACAGCAGCAACAGCAGCAACAGCAGCAACAACAGCAACAGCAACAACAACAACAGCAAGTCCACCAAGCCTACCGCTTCAAGTTCGACATCGAGTCCAACATCAACTGCCCGCCGCGGCGGCCGCACACCAACGAGCTGCTGTACTACCCGCTAGACGTCAAAGAGGAGCGCGACGAGTTTGACGAGTACGAGTCGTACGTCTCCTCCTCCTCCTCCTCCTCTCCGTCACGGGCCGGCCCGCACACGCATGCCGGGCTCGCGGGCTCTGCCCACGACGGCGGAGGGTGGGAGTGTCTTGCTGCTGCCGCCGCCGCCGCCGCCGCTGCTAGTGGTGGTGGTGGTGGTAGTGGGAGTCATGGGGAAGGGCCCGCAAGCGATGGGGAGGAGGAAGGCGAGTGGTGTGATCCGTGGCCGACGAATGATGACTGGCGGCGGTTTCGGAGGCGGTGGGTTAGGGGCATGGTTGCGGCTTGTTTACCTCCTCCTGGGGGAGACGGTGGCGGTGATAGGGATGGGGATGGGCTGTTTTTGGGGGAGGGAGGGGTGAGGGGCGGGAAAGGCTGTGCTGCTGCTGCTGCTGCGGCGGCGGCGGCGGCGGGTGGTGGTGGTGGTGGTGGTGGATGGGGGGAGAAAGGGGCTCTCGCCGGAAAGGGCGCGAGGGAGAGGATTTGTTTGCCAAAGTGGAAATTGAAGGGGGCCAGTCTGCTGTGGAGGTATACGAGGGGTGTTGGTGGCGTTCAGTAGGAGTAGGCTGGTCTTTTCGGTTACTCTTGTATGTGTGTGTCCATGGCACGGCATGCGGACAGTCAGTCGCTTCTGGCTGGGTTCTGGTTGGGCTTTGGGAAACGGCCGAGGAAAGGAAAAGATAAAAAGCCGGTCGTTTTTTTGGTTGGACTTGGATTGGCTCGGGATGATGATGATGAACGACTCTTGCGTGGAAGATACCCTCGCTCGTTTAATGGATGGTAGAGAATAGACACTAAATTCAATGCAGTACATGAGTTACCACACGCAGCTTCCCGGTTCACAAATTCAAACATCAATTGCATGGCTGTTTGCAGTTGCTCACTCTGGCGTCCCACAGACATTCTAGAACTGTGACTCCCAAACCAGGTATTCGAGGTGATTCCCACGCTCAGGGCAATGGCACTGCAGGTGGCTACAGTATGTACACAGTCCTGAGGTGGTGTGTGGCAGACATGATTCTAGAAGGACCTCCCCCTCCCCCTCTGCCCCCCACCCCCCGGACGGCCGCGCAGCAAAGTTTCGGTTTGTAACGACGGCAGAATTGGGTGGGATTCCACGATGCATCGTTTTTTTCTTTCTTTCTGGCAATGGCCCTCGGGGGCGGTGTCACCTGACCTGCGATGGTATCACGGTGGTATCACGGTGGTATGGGCTGGGATGTGCTCTGACGGGTCCTGCTGCTCCTGCTGCGAAACGCTCATAAAGAGGGCTCAGATTGCGGTGACCGAAAGTGACCAACAATTCCTACCGTGACCTCGGTGGCACCTGAGAGTTGCAATGCTGACCATCCCCGACTCGTCCGATGTTGCCTTCCACATGCGGCAGTTGAACGCCGGGTAGGGGGCAACCGATGAACGATGCAACCCTGCGTCCCTGCCTGTCCGGTTGTCCGGTTGTCGAGTCTCATCGGGTCCGTGAAAACACCACTGGTACATACTGCGCGGGTGGTGAGCGTGAAGTGTGTGACGATATCCGAGAACGAGCGTTGAGTCCGACGAGACCAGATGACAAAAGAAATGGAAAGAGCCGTCTGTCCTCTCTTTGCGGGCCCCCCGTCAGATCCTCCGTCAATGAATGGCCCGCGGCCCGAGGCTCCACTTTAGTTACACGGCGCCGGCCAATGATAAATTCTCTGGCCAGGCTCTCCAAGTCGACAACGCCAACATGCTGATCCTCCAGGAGCGGTGCTGAAGAAAAATAAATAACATTTCGAGCTTCAGGGCAGCAATGTCAAGAGAGTTGGATCATACACTATTCCGACTGCGCCTTATTTTTCCCGATTCGGAAAGATGAGGGACCGGGCCAACAACGACGCCAAGGACACGGCGGCGGCGGTCGTGACGGAGCAGACACCGCTGCTGGCTGCCGGGGACGTCGCCCCAAACAATGAGGCTGTCGAACACGCTCCGGCCCACAGTCAGAACGGCAGCAGCAGCAGCAGCAGCAGCGGCAGCGGCAGCGGCAGTGGGAGCAGTGACGGCGACAATGTCGAGGACAAGCCATTGCCCGTGTGGCAGATCGCCGCCCTCTGCTACGCCCGCTGGGTCGAGCCCGTCGCCTTCTTCAGCATCTTTCCCTACATCAACGAGATGGCCCAGGAGAACGGCCATCTCGGCGACGCCGACTTTGGCTTCTACAGCGGCCTGATCGAGTCGCTCTTCTCCCTCACCCAGATGTTCGTCATGATCCTGTGGGGCAAGGCCGCCGACCGCTTTGGCCGCAAGCCCGTGCTGGTCCTCTCGCTCGTCGGCGTCTCCCTCGCCACGGCCCTCTTCGGCATGGCCCGGACCATCTGGCAGATGGCCCTCCTCCGCTGCCTCGGGGGGGTTTTCGCGGGTACCGTCGTCACCATCCGCACCATGATCTCGGAGCACAGCACCTCCAAGACGCAGGCCCGCGCCTTCAGCTGGTTCGGCTTCGCCGGCAACCTAGGCATCCTGTTTGGCCCGCTGATCGGCGGCGCCCTCGCCAACCCGGCGCGGCAGTATCCCAGTCTGTTTGGCAACGTTCGCTTCTTCCTGGACTACCCCTACGCCCTCCCCAGCTTGGTCGTCGGTGCCATCGGCCTCTCCGCCGTGGCCGTCACGGCCGTCTGCGTGGAAGAGACGCTTGTCCGCACACCTAGCGGCCCCGCCAGCGAGGAATCCGCCGCGCCAAAACCCGGCGAGTATTCCACCTGGGACCTCATCCACTCCCCCGGCGTAAGCCGCGTCCTCTACACGTACGGCCACATCATGCTGCTCGCCTACTCGTACACGGCCGTCGTCCCTGTCTTCTGGTTTACCAAGGTCTACCTCGGCGGCTTCGGCTTTACGTCTCTCCAGATCTCCATCCTGATGGGCGTGAACGGTCTCGCCCAGGCCATCTGGATCTTGCTCATCTTCCCGCCGCTGCACCACCGCATCGGCACCAACGGCGTGCTGAAGGCCTGCGCCACGGCATACCCCTTCTTCTTTGCCCTCTGCCCCATGTTCAGCCTCCTCTTGCGCCGCGGCACCCCGGCGAGCGTGACGGCCTTCTGGATTGTCGCACCCGTACTACTGGCCCTGGGCTGCGGCGTCAGCATGTCGTTCACGGCGATCCAGCTGGCCTTGAACGACGTATCGCCGAGCCCCACGACGTTGGGTACGCTGAACGCGCTGGCCCTGGCCATCGTCAGCGGCGTGCGGTCCTTCTCGCCCGCGCTGTTTGCGAGCTTGTTCGCCCTCGGCGCTCGGACGCAGTGGCTCTGGGGGTACGCCATCTGGGTGCTGATGATGGCCATTGCGCTGGGCTTTACTGTGGTGAGCAGGTACATGCCGGATTATGACGAAATGAGGAGGAGGAGAGAGAGGGCAGGGGGGAGGTAGACCACATGGCGAAGACGGGCATCAAAAGCGTAGATACATAGTAGACATTTTGCCCGCCTCGATGCTATACTTTTCATGGACAGGGTATGTAGAATACTGTAAAGAATGGGGGCGTTCTTGGTGTGTGTGTGTGTGTCTGTGTGTGTGTGTGTGTGTGTGTGTGTGTGTGTGTCTGTGTGTGTGTGCAGTCATCGACGGTATTCTTCTTGCCCCAACACTCCACGATGCGTGCTGTTCTATTCTGTATTTTGTGTGTGAGAATCTGTGGCCATGTCATGGCAAGGGGAGCACTGGGGGAGCAGTGGGGAGGTCCCCTCTCGAGACCCACAGTTGCCTGAACCTCTCACTGACTCTCCGTCACAAAACCTGCGCTGGCCAGGGTTAGGGTAGCCGCCACAGAAACCGACTCTCAAGGCCCCCGTGCCGTTTCACCCGCCGCTCCCTCCAATCAGACCCCTCCCTGAGCGAGCAGGGGTATAGCTAGCTTCAGACGATTCTCGGTCCCAGCCTCATGAATTTCGTGGGGCGGTGTGCCGGGGGGGAGGAGGCTGCAGCGGCGAGGCTTCTACATCCACGAATCTCCCCCATCCACAGGACATGTAACTGCTCCGTAGGGATTCTCTGTAGTTAAGCTGTCCCAAAGCTTCTCCTGAGTCGTTCCGTGCGAGGAGGGGACAGTTCTATCATCTTTTGTGTGTTGAGCCCCCGTCAATTGGCTGCGGGCAAAGCAAGCTGTGCTCAAGCCAGCGCATCCAGCAAACCTCCAGCCCCCGATCCACCCCTCAACAAACCCCTCCAGAAGGGCCCCCGTTGTCACTTGTGAAGATACCCGCAAAAACGACCAGGAACCTGCTTGACCCTGCCCACCCACCGCCAACAATGGGCCTCCTCGACGACGCCGCCTCGGTCATCTCGGCGCGGACTTCGCACTCGAAGCGGTCCAAGTCGCACCGCAGCAGCCGCCACTCGCACCACAAGGACCGCAGCAAGTCCCGCTCCCGCTCCCGCTCGCGACACCGATCCTCGCGCTCCGCCGTGGGCGTGGGCGGCGGCATAAGCGGCATTGCTGCCTCCATCTTCGGCGGCGGCGGCGGCGGCGGCGACCATGACCACGGCCACGACCACGACCACGACGCCCGAAGCGACCACCACCGCAGCAGCCGACGGCGCAGCCACAGGGAGAGGGAGAGGGGCGCCGACGACGACGGAACGCGCTCCTTCTTTGGCCTGCCCAACGGGTCAAAGAGCTCCTTTTTCAGCAATTTTGGTAACGCATCCCCTTGAACAACCCCCCCCCAAGCCCTCATCAAAACCCCCCTCCCGCTAACACAGGCCTTTTTTTTCCGCGTGGCAAAAGGAGGCAGACACTCGCCCTCCGGCTCGTCCTACTACAAGCGCTCCCCGCGGCCGGGCTTCGTCTCGCGCGCGGTCAAGAAGCTCAAGCGCCTGCTCCGCGACCTAATCTACTACGCCAAGCGCCGTGAGTCGACACCCCCTCCCCCTTCTTTTTTTTAAAAAAAAATAAAATAAAATAGAATAAAATAAAAGTATACTAACCCGGCCCCCGACCACCAACACCCAGACCCCCTCAAAGTCTTCATGCTGGTCCTCATGCCCCTCATAACCGGGGGCGCGCTGACGGCGCTCCTCGCGCGCTTCGGCCTGCGCCTGCCGCCCTTCCTCGAGCGCATGCTGGGCATGGCCGCGAGAGCCGGCTCGGGCGACTCGCTGGGCCTGGTGGGCGAGGCGGTGCGCATGGTGAGCGGCGCCACGTCGGGAGGCGCCGGGGCGAGCATGGCGCGGGCGAGCGTGGAGCGCGGACGGGACGGCGGGATGCGATGGTACGTTTTCTTCTGGCTGACTGGCTGTCTGGCTGTCTATGCTCTGATGCGATATATATGTTTATATGGATTGATTGACTGACGTGATTTGTCTCTTTTATCCAGGGAGCGCAGGAGTCTCGAAAAGGATTATCTTGGAGGGGGTGGCGGCGGCAGCGGCGGCGGCGGGTGGACGGATGGGTTGAAGGGGGTTGCAAAGATGTTTTCTTGACGAGGAATAATGATGATGACAACAACGATGGATGACAGATGAGGCATGATGGAAACGACGCGCAAGGAAATGAGATCTGGGGAGGATACGTGCGACGACGCGGGCGTTTGGATACTGTACTGCTTAAACATACCAGCATTTACTTGTTTTCCTTCTACTGGCTCGGCGAAGACAGCCATCCTGATCAGCAGCGCCATATTGTGTTATTCAAGCCAATACTACCAAGTCTATCACTGCAACGCCAAAATACACTTTTGTACCAAACATCAGGATGGGTAAACTCGATCACTTCGGATTTTGATCTGCTCGACAGACCTAAGGATGACTACTATTTCACTTTCCTTCGCCCGGACGACTTGGTGCTACCCGACACCGACTTGCGCTTCGCCGCAGGCGATGGCACAGCCGACGACTTCTTTGCGAGCGGTGGCGTTTTCTCCCGAGACGGACGCGGTTCCGGTGCTGGCTCGCGCCGGCTGTCGACGCTCTCCCGGTGCCGAGACCGACTGCCGCTCCCCGAAACGACTCTCGCGCCGTGACCACGATCGTCATCACGGGGAGATGCATCGTCCCTGCTGTCGCCGCTGCTCCGTCGTCGACTCGCGCCACCTGCTGGATCTGCGCCATAGCTGGCATAGATGTCATCTACCTCGATAATGCTGTTGCGCACAGGCCCTGCCGTATGGTACGAGGGGCGCGTGCCCCCTGTAATGTACTGAAAGGGGTCCGCAGGAACCTGCGCATGGCCGGCAACTGATGCGGGCGACCCGCCGTTACGGGCCGACACCGGGTCGGCGACCGAGAGCGGTCTGCCAGTGATGGGGTCCGAGGGATGGCGTGGAATCGCTGGTTGTTCAGCGCGGACGTAGGTGTACGTGAACGGTGAAGAGCTCTGTTCTCGGTCCGTGGCAGCCCGACTCGGTGGTCTTGATGAAGTGGTGCCGGACCGGGGGCGGGAGCGCGACGATGGCGGCGGAAAGTAGCCCATCGGGGAGTACGTTGTTTGTCGCTCTTCTCCCTCTGGTGAAGGTGAAGGTCGCCGTGAAGGGTTGTCATCCTCTATCGACAGTCTTTTCTGCCGAGGGCGATCGAGCTGTGAGATAGGGATGGCAACCCGTTGCTCCCGCCGCTGTCTGCGCCCCTCGTCCTCCATTCGCTGTAGCCGCCGCTGGTATGCGGCAAGTTCCTCTTTGCTCAATTTGACGTCCTTCTTGCCCTTCGCTTGAGCCCGCCGTATCCGGGCCATTGCGGCGTCGGCGAGCGCTTCCTCCTCTGGGTCCAGTAAAGGCAACCGAACGGCGCCCTCACCATCCGAGTCCTGTTCTGATTCGTCCGAGGTCTCATTGTCATCCTCTTGATGTGAATATGCTCTCCGTGATCGAGAATTACCGTCCCTGTCGCCCAAGTCTACCCCCGTAAATCGAAGTGGATCACTAGAAAACCGACGACCCAATGCATTCGAAACCTGCCCAACGCCCTGTGTATCAAAATCATCCTCGCTATCCAGCTCCTCAACCCGCTGGCCAATGTCCCACCAACTCTCCTCCCCGTTGCGCGCCTCGTGTGTCCTCCTCTCGCGCCTCGATGGTCTTCCCCATTGGGGCGCATGTTTGGGAGCTCGCGGCCGACCACCTAGACCGCCTCCCCGGAAAAAGCCTCATCGATTGGCTTGTCCAAAAGCGCAGCGTGGCCGAGAATGACCACGCCGCTCGCGCCGATCAACCACATCATGGTACCGAAGACACCCGAGATCAATGCGATTGGGATGGCGACCACGTAGAGACCCGTGTACAGCTGCACCGTCGAGAAGCGGTGCTCGCCGACCTCGAGGTCGCGGCCGTCGAGCTTGCCGATCACGAACATGCCGACGACGACGAATATGATGTCGAAGAGCAACCAGAAATTTGAAAGCAGGCCGTAGATGCAGAGCATGGTGAAAACGACAGCATAGTTGCTCGAGAAGTGGCCGAGGTTGTAGTTGACGCGCGATTGCATCTCGGCAAAGTTGGCCGGCTTGTTCACGCGCTTCACATCGAAGAACTCGGTAAGGGGCCGGAGGTTCGAGAAGCGGCTGGCGAGCGACCCGGAACGGATGCTAGCAAACCGTTCCCCAAGGTTCAGACGCGACGTCAAGACGTCGAGTGGGATCTGGATGCGGGCCATCTTTGCGAAGTTGGAGGAGAAAGTTCGCCTGGTGTGGATGGGTGCGGAATGGGTGTGGTGGGATTGAGTGCGGTAGGTTAATCGTGACGGCGGACAGTGACACCGAATTGGGTTTGCAGGTGGGATTTAAGTCGCGGGGCGACCAAAAGGAGATGCGTCACCAGTCGAGAGTTGTGGTGTTGGATTGCGGTTGTGAGATCTGGCAAGAACGCGATTGTCAGTTTTCGGAACAAATAAAAATAAATCTGCTGCGGGCCGCTAAGCACTCAGGGGCAGCGCCGCATCCCCCTTTGACACACGGAATCCACCGGATTACGTCTGTACTTGGGCCCTATCGGGATCGGGGGTTTTTCGTACCTGCTGCCTGCCCAAGCGGCGTAATCGGAATGCTGGCGATGACGAGTCGCTGTCGCGTCGTTTTTCGAGTGGTGAGGGCACTCTAGTAATTTCAAAAATGAGATGCAAGATCCGTTTTAGGACAAGGACCGGGAGATGGTGATCGCCGAATCGAGCCACAGGGCGAGCCCAGCGCCGCGGGCCTTGTTGGACCCTGGTCACACCCAAGGGATCCACTCAATCTCCAGTCCGCCGCTGACCGACCGCTCTCCAAATCCGGTTTCCCACCCGGAGATGTCCACAACCATGGAAGTCGTGGAAACGGAACTGGAGAAAGAAGAAGGGAGGGAAAAGCACAGAGCAGAAAATGCGGGCAGGACCCAAGTTTTCTAGCTCGGACCGTGCGTTGTCCCGGCATGGATGGAATCTGCCAGCTGCCAGCGCTGAGCTGGCGGTGGGTGGGGCGGGAGGCTGCTGAAGCTGCAACAGCTGCAGCCAGTCGGGAAATCTGACCTCTCGACATCAAAAGGCGGAGAGGGTTGCCCGGCTGCGGACAAGACGACCTGCGTGGTGACAAGCCAGAACCAAAGAAGAGGCGGCAGGCCAGTGAGGGCCGACATCTGTGCGAGCTAAATTTATGCCCAAACCCGGCCGATCGGGTACACATGGCATGCTCCGGCCACATCTGTCCTCCGATGATAATCTGCAGCTTTTCTGCAGCGGCCCGCAATTGGACGAACATTTCAGTCTGACCAAGCATTACTGTCGTGTATGTGTTTGAACGGCAGAGACAATGGCAGTCTCCAATCATGAGATGATGAGAGCGAGGCGCGTAGTTTGAACATGGCAACCAGGATAGTTAGTGGTTGTCAATGGTCTGGGTTAATGTTTCGTCTCTAACCACACGTCACTTGTAATGGGAGAGAATGAGCGAAATTTCTTGAACTTGGCCATCGGTAAATTCGCAATTCCCATTGATCCACGATGTTGATGGCGCCCGAGACTCAAGGACGTTGCCGGGTGCAAAATAGGATACTCTTGCCTCTTTCAATATCTTGCCCTCATTTTGAGGCAGCAGGAACCATGAAAGCTGAGAAAGCAGTGTTGGGTCAGGTAGCTTTCACTCACACAGGGAAGGAACGAAGGTCAACATTCAGCCATGCATTTGATGAGGTGTTCCGATGGAATCTGCTGAATCGCAATCGATAACAATTGGAACCTGGAAGCGTCTGAGGTACCTTCCATAGTTCATCGGAAGTTGAGTGTTCTTGCCTGCACTCATCCACCTCGTTTCTCACCAGCAGCCAACCTTTTCTCAACCGATCACACCTGGCTATAACAACGCCGTCCGGACAACACCTGCACCAAAAAACCAAACAAAAAAAACAACAACATCAGCACGCAAGCACGATGATCCTCCATAGCCTGCTCGCTTTCACAGCCCTCATCATCTCGGCCATGGCCGGCACTCTCCCCGCCGAGCGTGTCGACGTGCCGCCGCCCAACCCGATCCCCGCATTCATGGAATCCATCTTTGACTTTGAAATCACAAAGTTTGAGGCCCAGGCCGTGGTCCTCAGCGAGCGGAACTAGTACGTGACCATATGCCGCCCTCATTAGCATCTCTTCTCACCAGACATCCCCTCATCCAGCATCACCTTCCACGTCAAGCCCTATCCGGGCGCGACGCCAGCCCATTGCTTCGCCGTCGGCACAACCCTCACCCACTCGCTCACGTCCATCCCACAAACGTGGTGCTACCCGGACGGCCACAACGGCACCGACATGAACTCGGGCGACGGGGAGGCGAACTCGCCCGCCACATCGGGCGACCACATCTGGTTTCTGTGGACAATGGGCGAGGACGTCGACACGTCGGACCCCACCGCCGACGGGGTGTTTGGCATGGACAAGCCGACGGGCGCCTACCTCAAGATTGTGCGGCAGGTGGACGCGCACACGCGCGACGAGGCGATGCAGCACGTCCCCTCGTGGTATCTCCAGGTGGTCGGTGAGGGCATGTTTGAGCACCAGGTCTTTACGGGCCCGGTTAATTTCACCTTGCCCGCATTGAGGTTTAACGAGGTGGCGCATTAGTCGTGATGAAGAAGGGTTCGTGAAGGGGAAAGGGGGGGGGAGGGCTTCCCGACAGGGTTCATGGTGGAATGAGCAGAGTAGTGGTAGAGTTGGTCGCATGTGGCATTGCATCATTTCTGGGAGGGTGTAATCGTCCCTAGCTATCTGAGGCTATTGTTGCGCTGTGGAGGAACGAGTGTATCTCTCTGGAGTTCCAATTCTAGACTTGGGCGACAACCATTTTCACTGCCGCTTACAGCGAGACACACCCGTTCGCGCTGTCCTCGACAAACAGGCTTCCGTAGATCAGGCCCTCGTTGAGGTTGCTCTCTTGGTAACCCGAGTTGACGACGTCGCTGGTGCCGGTTGGCTTCTTGAGCAGGCCCATCTGGTACTGGCCTTCGCCGGCGTTGTTGTTGGAGACTGCGTTGGTGACGCTCTTGAGCGGCTCATCGGCCTTGGAGTAGTACACTCGGAGAGTGCTGGGAGCCGGTTAGTGTCGGCGTGCAAGAAAAAGAAGAAAAACGAGAGGGGGGGGGGGGACATACTTCTTGGTGAAATCCAAGGTAATAGCAAAGTTCTGCCAGGCGTCCTTCAAGATTGGAGTGGACCAGATCTGCTTGTTGTTGCGATCCAGGACCTTCCAGGTATCCTTGGGCAGGCCCGACTGGCCGAGGATGGCGCCCGTCTCAAAGTTGAACTGGTTGGCCGAGCTGCACAGCAGTTGTCAGCCCTAGCGCTCTCTTCTACGACAGCCCCCAACAACAACAACAACAAGGCAGCTCACTAATCGCCAGCTTCGTGCCACGTGACGAGGTACTCGTGGCTCAGGTTCAGGGGGCGCTGGGCATCCCACTTGAGGCTGAAGTGGATCGTCTTGACGCCCTTGGTCCCCGGGCTGCCGCTGTTGGTGTCGCCCTGGAACTGAAGCCCCGCGCGCCGGAAACCGCGCTGCGTCTGGAAGATGCTCTGGTCGCTGATGGTGACCTCAAACGGCTTGTGGGTCTCGTTGTCGAAGTGGGCGGTGCCGGCGTCGGGGAACTTGATGATCTGGCTCCACTTGAGGTTTTGGCCCTTGACGTAGTCCGGGTTGAAGATGGAGGTGCCGTAGCTGTCAAAGTCGGTCAGGACAGTCGTCGTCTTGACGCGCCCGTCGAAGACGAGCGGGCACTTGATGGTGGCGGTCGCGGCCGCGCCGCCGTTGGGAGCGGGGCAGGCCGTGACGGTCACGGCCGCCGTGAGCAGGCTGAGGAGGGTTGCGGAGTGCATAGTAAGCTACTGTCTACGAGAACTGGACGGCAAACAAAGAAACCGAGGAGCAATCAACGGCGGCAGGGCGAGTGCGGCGTGCCGCTCCCCTGATATACCGGGCGTCGTCCATTTCGAAATTCGAATTTTGGATGGTGCAGGACCAGGGCAGCGGCAAGTCGATCATAACTCCCCCGGCTGAATTGCCAGATGTTTTGGCGAGCGGCATCGCGAACCGCAGAGAGCTCATTGACTGTTCTCAATGGCGGAATCTATTCCCTGCAGAAGGCCTTCGGGGGGGTCCTTCCGGCGCCTTTCTGTGGTAGATTGAATCGTTGGGGAACCCGGCCCGTCGCGGTGGAGCCCGTTGCCCGTGCTCGGCGGTTCCCAATTGGGGAGACCCTAACCCTTCTGCATTTATGGTGACGCTGCTGTGCATTTACCTATTTTACCTACGCTCAGCTACCGCCCGGAAGAGACGAAAAGACGGAAAGAAAAGAGGAATATGAAAACCCCCAAAAAAACCAACATAATTTTAAACCCCATATCAAGGTCAAGGCCACTATTAAAATGACCGTTCCGGTCATGGCCCCCTCGTCAGAAGCTACGCGCAGAGAACATCAACCAACATGTACTCTCCCTAGTATACCGAAGGTAAGATGTTGGCTGTCGTGATAGATACGGCCAGTCTTCGTCGCGACCAAGATTTGCAATTGCCACGACGGGGTCAACGCGCAGGGTGCTTGTGGCAAGCGCCCGAACAACTGTGAACAGCTCAGTTTGAGGCGAAGGAGTACTGGAAAGCCGTTTACTGTTACAGGCTCCTGCCCCATGGGGCACGCGGCGGGTGTTGAGTGGGAAAACGTGGACAACGCTCCTCAAACCATAGCAGCCGCCTCCAGCCTTATAGTCGATAAATTCATGTACTACTATTCCATCCTTTCGCCTGCAGGTCACAGGATATTCCAGAGTTCTTTACCGACCCCTGGCTATACTACAGACGATCTTTCTTTCTCTCTTTTCTATCATTCTTTTTCTCTTTTCCCTCTTCATTTATATTTTTATTTATTTATATATACATCGCCAACTTCAGAGAACATAGCGGCAACGCGCATATCGAGTTCGACCTGGTCACAGATATTGATCTCGCTCTTCGCACTATCAGCTGCAACAACCAAACCACAGACATGGCCCTGAAAGTCTTCAGTACGGGCTTGTGGGACGAGATCCGAACGGCGGCAAGTTATCTGTCCCTCTACCAACCATTCTGGCAGGCTGACGCTTCCCTTGGGAAAGAAATCTAGAAGGAGAGACTGGGACGGAACTGTCAAGCTACAGCCGCCCACCCCAACCTTCTAGATTGCTTTGCTCCCATCGAGCCATGGATAGGGTACCGCCGTGTCTCTGAGAACTAGGGAATGGCAATGCAGCTGATGTCGCGGAATTTCGAATTGCTGACGAACTAACTCAACCTCGCAGACAAGAACACGGAATCTGCCTCGCGCCGGTCATGCCGAAGAAGACGAGCTTGTGAGTAATGCCCATGCGATGTTGACGGGCGGAAAATTCTTCCACAGCCTTTCCGTGACATATAGAACCATGTCAACAGAGACCGTAAGGTGTTGCGGTGGATATGCAAAGTTGACGGATGCGAAAGAGACCCTTCATCGACGCCAATTCTCTCTCCCTCCAGAAACACATCATGTGTGGCCATGGAGAGGCTTATGGCTTTTTCATTGAGCCTTACGTGAGTACGCCCCCAACGGGCATGAGGGCAAATGACGGGCATGTAAGGCTTTGATGGACGCGGCAACGACTTTCCAGCTTTGGTCGAACCTCCGGACATAGCCGTGGACAACACTGGACGTCAAGCGAAAACAGGGGTTCTTAGCCTACAGTGCCTACCCAAAACGTCCCGATGATCACCCCACTGGAGCGCTCAGCCCTGCCGTGCACACCACCGGCCATTGGCTGATGGGGGGGCGGAGCCTGTCGTATCTCGGTTTCCCACTGCCATGGCCCACTTTGCATTGGTCTCAGGCTCTCAGCGAAACGCTCGCACCAGTCAAGTGGCGCATATTGGTGGGCGAGGTCTTGGCTCTCCAACATCACTTGCACACCATCCCGTGCATCCCTACCTGACCTCTCACATCGGGGCAAAATAGATCATGGGTGAGAGGGGTTGGGCATGGAAATAGCAAGGGCTCTAGAAGCTCAAGATATGTGAGGCATAATACATCTCCGTGATTCCCCCGAGTTCCTTGTCTATATAACGAGGGCTCGAGGACGTCATTTCCGTTGATTGGAACGAACATCTTTCTCATCGACAGGCACAAAGACATCACCGAAAACGTCCAACACCAACGTCACCTCACGCTACATCCGTTTTCCTAGTGCTGCTCTCATCGCCCAACCTGAGCCAACCCTCACCTTCGGTTATTCACTTTTCCAAAACATCACTACTCACCACCCCATTAACCCCCATCACATCACATCCAACCATGTCGCACCGTCTCTCCATGCACTCCAAGGACAAGGAGCACGAAGCAGCGAACATCCCGCCGCAGATCTCGGACTTGCACTGTATGCGTCAACCCGTCCTTGCGGGGGGGGGGGGGGGGGGGGGGGGGCGGGCGGGCGCGCG
>JAMAKP010000002.1:740419-770324 GCA_023628455.1 Chaetomiaceae sp. B2702 | reverse complement strand
TAAAATCCCCCCGCCATAACTGGTCTTGTCCTTTTTTGGTTAACCCGTTCTTGGCCCCCCCCCCCCCCCCCCCCCCACCTTTTACACACGCCTGCAAAGGCCAAAAAAAAAAAAAAACCAAAAAAAAACCCCCAAGCTGACCAAGTCGTCCAAACTCGCCATACCCAGGCTTCACCGAGACCAACGGCGTCATCACCACCACCATGTTCGACGTCCCCGGCTACCGGGTTGTCCGCGTACTGGGCGCCGTCTACGGCCTCACCGTGCGCTCGCGCAACTGGGCGGCAGGGTTCTCCATGGTGATCAAGTCGGTCAGTAAAAACGTTGCATTAATGGGAGACGATGGATCCCCACCCCCCCTTTTTTTTTTCTTCGTGGCCGGTTTCGAAGAAGAAGCGCCATGACTCTCCCCAGACCCAAACTGCCCCGCGATACACATCCCACTGGAGAGGGGGGAAACCGAGCTGACATTTTATGATAGATTGCGGGCGGCGAGTTGCGCTGGTTTACGGATATGGTATGTTTTTTATTTTTTTATCCCGTCTTCGCCCCCCTTTTTTTTTGTTTGTTTGTTTGTTTGTTGGGGTGGTTGCGGGAAAAGGGGGGAGGGAGGTGATGAATGCATGCTTCGTGCCTCGGTGCTGACATCGTCCATAGCTGTACAGCGCTCGCAACGACGCCATCTCGCGCGTCGTCTCCGAGACGCAGTCACGCGGCGGCAATGCTGTGATTGCACTGCGGTTCGACGCCGGTGACCTGGGCGGGTTCGCACAGGTGTGCGCGTACGGGACGGCGGCCATCATCGAGAAGGTCGATGACGCTGTCGAGACGCCTACGCAGTTGATTCCCAAGTCGAGTTGAGGTAATTAACGCGTTGGCCTTGAGTACGACGGAACTGGTTGGCTTAGGGAGTTTGGGTTGCGAGTGGGAAAGGATACGGAGTAACTGCTTGTGTGCACGATACCAAACAAAACTACCTATACACATTGAATGGAAACTAATATGTCCCTGTAAACTCCCTACGCCGTCCAATGCTATGCAAACGCTGTGCCCGGAGACGCTGACACGTCTATCCTGACGTCGACCTCTTCTTCCCATTTGGCTTTGGGTTCGCGACTTTAAGCCACTCGCCGTTGAACGCATTGATGAGCCAGTTCGTCAGCTCTAATATCGTGGTTAGCATCACTCCATCAAGGCAAGGGTTGAAGGACTCACTATCATATACAATCCGGTTTGCGTTGTGAAAGTAGATGCTGTGGTCGCTGTCCGGGAACACATGCACATCGTAGTTCTCCACCCCCGCCAGGTTCAACTTGTCCAGCAACGTCAGCGAGTTCTGAAAGTGCACATTGTCATCCGCGACACCGTGCATCAGCAGAAACCGCACGTTCTGGGACAGTGCCGTGGTGTTGGTGATCGCGCTGTTGTCATAGCCGTGCCCGTTGGCCTGCGGCGTGAGCATGTACCGCTCCGTGTAGATGCTGTCGTAGAACCGCCAGTCCGTAACCGGGGCCACAGCCATACCGTAGCGGAACGTCTGCCCGCCGTCCTGTTCGAGCGTCTTGAGCGTATTGAAACCGCCAAAACTCCAGCCCCAGATGGCAAGCCGCGCCTCATCAACGTACTTCTTCTCTGCCCAGATCTTGGCTGCGGCGATTTGATCGTGCGCTTCCCACTCTCCGAGTTTGCCCCGGATGATGACGCGGTTCTTGCGGCCAATGTAGCCCGTCCCGCGCCCGTCGACTGTGACGCAGATGTACCCGAGTCCGGCAGCGACGTAGGACTGGAAGTCGACAAGAAACTTCTTGTTGACCGTCTGCGAACCGGGGCCGCTGTACTGCTGGAAAAGAACGGGGTACTTCTTGCTCTTGTCGAAGTGTGCCGGTCGTCTTTCGACGTAGTTGAGCTCCACACCATCCACATTAATGGTGCCGTAGATCTTGATGGGAAGCTCATATTTCTTGGCGTTGTCGGCAAGATCTTTGTTCTCCTCGACCGTGTGCTCGTACTTGTGGGGATTGCTCGGCGTGCTGATAACTTTCTGCCACGGAATCCCAGGGCCCTGGTACGTCAAGAGCGCGTAGCCAGCGCCGGTGGAGAACGAGACGGTGTAGTATCCCTCAGAAGAAGTGTCGGAGACCGCAGCCAGATTTTCTCCCGTGAGCTTGACCTGGTAGACGTGCCGCTGAATCGACGATTCCTTGGTCGCAACGAAGTAGACGACATTCTTTTCCAAGTCCACAGCATACGGCGAATCGACCACCTCCCAATCACCCGAGGTAAGCATGGCGGGGTCGGGGTTGTCCAGCGGGGTAAAGTACGCCAGGTGGTTGCCATCGCCGTGGATGATCAAGTCGATATAGCCATCGTGGTCTCGTCCCTTGGATGGGTCTGCAGGGATGTACTTTGTCTGATGGGTGATCTCGAACCATCCACCGTCAATAGCCTTGACATCTGTCGTCCGGACGGTCTTGCCCGCGCGCGCCGTCACGTCCACAAGGACGACGCGCATAACGTCGCTAACCCTGTTTGTTTCCTTGACAAGAACTTGCTCGCCTGCCCAGACGACTTCGGTGATAAGACGATCGTCATCCGCGAAGCCACCCGAGATATCCACCGAGAAGACGTCTCCACGGGTCACGTCGTAGAACTTTAGCTCGACGACCGGATTATGCGCACCTGCTTTAGGATATTTGATATGCCGGGTCTCGGGGTATAACTCCTCGCCCGGGTCTGGCTCCGTGCCGCTGGGTCTGGACAGGAAGTACTGGACGGGATACTCGGGGACGCCGGTCTCGTTCGTCCGCAGAAAGGCAATATACTTGCCGTCTTCTGACCACCACGTGGCACTGGGTCCCGAGAATACCTCCTCTTCATAGACCCAGTCCGGGACCCCGTTGAACACTTCCGAGCCACCATCCTTGGTGATTTGGATGAGCTTGTCGGAACCAACGTTGCGCAGATACAGGTTGTTGTCTCTGGTGAAGGCGACGGCATCACCTGCCGGATTCCACTGAGCTAGCTGGATGCGCGCGTCGGGTTCGCCCGGGACCAAAGGGTCAGCTGCCTGGGTTTTGACGTCAAAGATCCAGTAGGCTGCGTACGAAGAGTGGCGCCAGTTGGATTTCACATCGGTCGCAACTAGCACCCTTTGCAGGTCTCTGCTTGGCGCCACTCTGACAGCATCGTAACTCTTGGGGCCATAGTCGAATGTGCGCTTCTTCATCAAGGTCCTGGCGTCGGCCACCTGACCGCTGGCCGAGCTGCCCGCCGCAGCATTCTGTGTGCGGACATCTTCAACGACGAGGTAGTCTTTATCGCCAACATCCTTCTCCAACAAGAGGCCATCCTCGCCGTTGGGCCCACCGATCCATTGTATGGAGTGCACCTCGGGGCGCCAGAAGCTGCCCATAACCTGGTCCAGTGTCACCGCCTTTCCCGAACCTCGCACGACGGTCGCTTGCGGGTCGTGGGCGATCTCGGAGGCGGGCTTGTAGGACTTGGTCGCAATGTAGACGAAGAGACCGGCGACCCAGGCAGAGACCAGCAGGCCGGCGGTGATGAGGAGCGCTCTGCGCATCCCCCGGTCCATCCCCTGCGCCTTCTTCCCGGCATGCTGGGTCTGGCTGCCGTTGCCATTGCCGCCGCCGAGGAAGGGACCGGTTTCAAGATCATCGTTGTTCAGTTCGTCTTTGAGAGCGTCGTCGTCATCGTTGTCGCCTTCGTCGTTGTTGTCGCGCCTCTTCTCGAGAGCAGCTTCGTTGGCGGCAACCCGCTCGCCGATGCGGTCG
Organism: Chaetomiaceae sp. B2702; assembly: GCA_023628455.1. Lineage (NCBI taxonomy): Eukaryota > Fungi > Ascomycota > Sordariomycetes > Sordariales > Chaetomiaceae > Chaetomiaceae sp. B2702. Next base: position 766,533 of record JAMAKP010000002.1, on the reverse strand, counting down.
AAGACGATGCTCGTGGTGGACACGGATGACCCGGACTCGTGCGACATCCTTGATGGGCTCTGGCTTCTGTCCCGGCTCAGGCGGTGTGTGCGAGACGACTCGGGCGGAATATCTCGGTAGGGGCCCATGTTGGCGACCGACAGCGGAAGTGTGCCACGAGGCGCACGGCAATCAAACAAAAAAAAACAGCAGAGGGACCTTAACTCAGGTATCAATTGAGCCAGGCAAAATGAATGGAATGTAGCTTCTGTACCGCAGACGGCATCACGATGGCTGATTGGTCGCTTATTCAAGACCAAATCTGGAGCGGATAAAGACCGCCCTTTGACAAGACGGCGGCTGGCATATACAGACCGCGACAAGTGGACGATGCAGGACAAGTAACGTTAGTTATCCGCATGTGGATAGGAACCGAGACATCAAGGTGCGCCAAGAAGCACATCTCCTGAGCCACACAGCACACATATAACCCTAACCCTACACACCCCTCCACTACCCAACCCCCTATTCCTTTCCCCTTCCGGGCTTTCGGCAGACAAAGATGTACATGGGCGTAAAGATTCCCATTTTCCCGCCTATCGCCACGCTCTTGGTGCAGTACCACATAGTGTCCATCAGGGTCGATACCTCCTTGGGAGCCACGCCGACGAGGATCATGAGGCGGTAGACAAGATGGGCAAAGGCTCGGAAAGGCTCCCACATCTTGAACACCTTCCAAAAGTCGGGCCACCCGGGCATCCTCCATGCCCACAAGATGTCTCCCGCGGGGCCGTAGTGCCAGGGGGCTGGGGCGCTCCGGTAAGCCATGTCTTGTTCGTCCAGGAGCTCGAAGCCTGGTATCACACCGGTCAGCTACCCCCAAACACAAGAACATCCGGCAGCAATCAGCACCCACCGGCCTTCTTAACACCCGCCCGCATCTCAGGCACCCAGGGCATCTTTGTGATGCCGTTTCCAAACTCGACCCAGTTGCGGACCTTGCGGTGTTCGGGAACGCTCTCGTCAAACTTCTCCGTCATGGCAAAGTCATGAAACGTGAAAGGCGCCCCAGGCTTCAGCACGCGCTTGATCTCCCTATAGACCTCGGCCGGGTCAGGCGCGTAACACAGCGATTCGACCGAGTATGCCGCATCGAAGGACTCGTCTGGAAACGGCAATTTCTTTTTTTGCGTGTCAACCGTTTGCCCAATCTAGTCGGCGGCATATCTAAACAGCACGGTGTTCAGAGAGGTAGATGCATACCAAAAAATCACCATGAACAAGCGTGACAAGATTTGCCAACTCCGCCTTTTTCGTCAGGGCAGTCCCGCGCTCGACATGCCAGGCGTTATTCGTGATGCCCACGATCCTGCACCCGACCGTCGAGGCAATCGTCCTCGCGGGTCCGCCGATGCCACACCCAAGGTCCAGGACCCGCATGCCCTTCGTCAGACGGGCCATCTTGGCAAACGTCTTCTCGTATGCCGTCATGCTCTCGCGGATGGAGAGCCCGGGCGTGAGGGGCGTGTAATGGAACTGCTGGCCCCTGGGTCTTCTTCAGCGTCCGGCCATACCAAAGGATAGACGGAAATCCGAAGCCTACCATCCCTGCTCATACAAAGGCGTGACGAGGTCGTAGTAATTGGATCCCACCTCGCAGTACTTTTCCTGGCGCTTGAGGCGCTCCTCATCGGTAGCCCAGCTGATGGCATCGACGTCGAGCGTCGAGACGTTGGACGGATCTCGGGTCCAGTGCGCAAGATACCGATGCAGCCGGTCTTCAGCATAGTCGGCAGGCATGTGGGACGACATGATGCTATTCGCGTGAGGGAGTGTTTACTGGCAATTACAGAAATACGAGCCTTCTCAAGTGTCTGGGGCGGGTGCAAAGGAAGATCGGAGCCGACCAGCCCACGATCCGGTTGTTCGATATAGATTCTTTATGTGACATGTCCTCATGCTCAACGGATTCTTTCGGCGACATGATCTTGGTATTGTGCTCGCGTGGTGCTGAATGGCTTGTTTGTCGTGGCTTACTATTGTTTGTGAAAATTGGAGCAGCCGGAAGCAGCCAGGGTTGCCTTGAAAGAGCTGTCAATCACAGGCAGTCAGAATCTCAAAATCCGTTCATTGAACCATAACCCAATCAACCCGCTGCATCAAACAATCGAGCGGTAACAGGCAGCTTTCGGCCACCAACCCCACCCCCCCCCCCCCCCCCCCCCCGCAACGCAGCGGTTCGTCTCAATTGACAACGTTGCACCGCTACGTTGAAGTTCAAGTGATAACGGCCAACGGCATCACCGTCTTGCATCTGCGGTTGGGGCTGATGTTCGAATTTGACGGCACAGGACGTCGAGTGTGTCAACCTGGTCGAGTTCTAACTAACTTAGCGTGTGTCTGGCGTTGTCGCTGTTGGCCCGCTGCCATCACGAAACACCAACAACCTGCGCCGCCCACACATCGGGCCACGACCGGGTCATCACATCGTCCACCGGAACCGGACAAGGTAAGAAAGCACTCGTATAAACTGCCGAAACTTCACTGCACTACCAGCACAACCCGACATGAATTTGTACGTTGGGATGAAACGGCCCGTCATTTCATGGCCATCTGATCTGGCCCATAGGCGGCCAGCCCTTTGGTTGATCACCCGCGATTTTGAACAGTCGGTTTTCAACGAGCCCGAGGGCCCTCGTATCAGTATTATTTTTTTCAAAGCCGACCAACCGTCCATATTTGTAGGTATTAATGCTGAATCGCCCATGGGCTGCTCCAACCGGCCAACAATGGATACCCGACCGTGTATGTACCACAAGGCGTCGGGTCTGGCTGCCCCTCCGTCTCCTGGGCTGCCATTCACACCCAAAAGGCCGGCCGTGGCCGGCTCACGATGACCATTGCACCTTGGGGACTCAGGCACGCCTGGGTCTCTCCAAGGGGGCTGCAACTCATGTCCAGCCCGGGGTCCCCCGACTCAGAGAATTTCTTTTCCGCACTGGCCGGCCAGTTGGAAAGTATACACTTTGGAACTCCTCCACCGAGTCCGAACTGTTAGACGAGTGTTTTATGTGCGGATTCCTCCTTTTTTTAAACCGCTATTGGCCTGCCCCTACCCGCTTTCTGGTATCTTTGACGAGAAGACGAATCCGCCCCTTTTGCCCGGCATGGCACCTTACATGTCGGTCGAGCATGCCCACCGCTCGTACGGCCCTGTCGACAAAGAAGCCCTCACCGGCCGGCTCTCCAAGTCCGAGCGAGGGCTATTGCGCGTGGGGCTGGTGAAGCCGCAGCAATGGAGACAGCTGCCCACCGAAGGGCTATACCAGATCGTCATCTCCGAGGTGCTCGACAACGGCGCGACGTACCCCCTCGAGCGCAGCGGCGGGAGAGCGTTTGCCGTTACTTCGGTGTTGGATCTTGGGTTGAGAATGCTGGAGAGCGAGCGCGGGCGGGGTGGTACGTGGTCCTTTCTTTCGTTAGCTTTGATGCCACCGTGTACCTGACCTTTTCCGTGACTGCCAGCCCTTGAGAACCTGGCACGCAAGGCAATCTGTGTCTGGAGGGAAAGGCCAGTTCCGGGTCCCGTCATTGAGCCCTGGCATGTAGACGTCCCCGCTGCCGTCGAGGAGTTTCTCCGCTGTGTGCGCTACCGCTTCCCGATCGTCAAGCTGGACGACCGGAACGGGTTTTGCCACGAGGAAGTGAACAAGAGCATGCCCTACGCTTGGGTGGATGAGTATTCGACTCTGGAGCAGTTCAGCTTTAATCCCAAGGCCGCCGCGGTGCTACACCTAAACTGGCAAGTAAGTTGTTACGTTTCAACCGACCATCTGCTCACCAACTCCCGTACTGACACAACCACCCAGTTAGTAGAGAAACTCTACTGGACACGGCTCAAGGCGGACATTGCCCGCCGCCAGCGCCGCGAGGACGACAAGCTGGCCGAAACGGCGCGTTTCCACCGTCTCCAGTTCCACTTAGCCGCCATGGTCACCCATCACCTCTGCCATCTCTTTGTCAACTTTTTGCGGGGTTCCGAGGAGCTCGCGTACGTCGTGACCGACGCCGATTTCATGCGCCTCGTCAGGCGGTACGACCCTGGCGCGGAATTCGAGATCGAGTTCTTTGGCGGCCGGCCAAAGCTGTTCATCGACCGTCGTAGCCCGTTCCAGGAGAACTACGCGGGGCAGAGCTACGTGATCAAGCGGGGAAAGAAGGGGAACCGCATGGCGGCGGTGGTCGCGCAGTACAAGATTGAGAGTTATCTCAAGGGCGGTACGTGTAATCCACCACTCCCTAGTAGGACCTGCTGCCTCCCATCGTAAAACTGACTGGGCTCCTAGACTTTTCGGTGCCTCTCCTGACCGAAGTTCAGGGAGAGGTGTTTCCCATGGAGCGGTACCAGGAAGTCATGAGGAAATACGGCGCTTCCAAGTACGAGAGCTGCCAGTGGAGAGAGGGCCAGACAGGGGCCAGACGGGTTGCCGAAGTGGGTTCGTTTGACCAACAGCCGTTTCACGTGCCATGGGATATTCATGGGACAGAGTACCAGTTGTTGAAGAGGGCTTGCTTTGATCCATCCATTAGAATTGTTGATCCCAAAGGCATTTAGCCTGAAGATGGCCGTTGTTGGATATGCGCGGCGCGCCCGGGTACTGATTGATAGACCATCAATTTTATAACAAATAGAAAGAGTCCAGTGAATAAATGTACATTAGGCTCCCAAGAGGGGCTTATTGCATCTGTTGTCACGTTCCGACGCCGTCTCGGCCCTTTGCTAGGTAGTTCAAAGCAAAACAACGAGGGGTTATAGCTGAGAGAAGGAACAGTATGCCTGTAGAGCGGGGAGATAGGGGAGGTGCCAAAATGGTGTCGGGGGATCAACGACATCGTCGACGAGGCTGATGACTACACGGCCGCACGGAAACGGCCGCCCCATCAACACACCGGCCCGCATATCAAGGTCGGGCTTTTTCAGATGCTGTCTCCATTCCCCGTCATGCAGAGGCCGATTGGTTCTCGTGATACAATTTGGGCGACAGCCTTGAGCGACAGCCTTGGGCAGGCCGCAGCAGTGCCTCGTCCACGCAGTAGTCCCTGTTACAGAGTCTGCACCTGTCCGGCTTCGAGCCGTGTCGCCCATTGCGGCGAAGCCACTCCACAGGCTCGGATCCATGGTGTTGGGACCGTCCTCCCAATCACAGCTTGGCTTGTAGCCGCCAGCCCCCGAAGCGGCCGATTGGAGATCTTGGTGGGTGACACAGCGCAGGACTGCTGAGTTGTCAGAAAATAAATTTGAACAAACCAGCGATTTGGTCGGGCGTCAGGCACGCATGGCGTTGATCGACTTGCAGGAAGCGTGGCAATCGAGGAACGGGTTCCGCGCCTGTGATTTCCACTACCGCGCCATCGCGCTTACCACGCGCTCTCGCGAATACCTCCTGGCTCGTTTCGGGCAAGACGGGAAGAATGGAGTAGGCGGCGTTCCCAAGCGGCCCGAAATGCAGGCCTGGGGAGTATGCCCTGCCACGGGAGCTGAAGGCAAGGCGTTGTCTGCCAGAGGCAATAAGCTAAATGCGTATTTGTGATATAAAACAAGCTTGAACGCTCTCCAAGAAATAACAAAGAGGTGCAGACATTCTGCGGTCGTCGATAGTCAGACATATGTCATAGCTTGGTTGTCCGCCGTCTTTACATTTTTGTTCCCTCAAGATCTCCGCGCCGTCCGACAACAACACTGAAGACTTCGGTCCCGCAGCTCGCAAATTGAACGCTGACAAGATATATCCATACAAGCCCGGCATTATGGCGGAGCTATCGCCTGAAAAAGTTTACTCCATCTTGGTTCGAGGGAGTAGTATCCGTAGATCCCAAATCAGTCTCGAGGCGAAGATCTCCGAGACCCTAACGGAGAGGGGCTTGAGTGCTGAGTTGCCGATATCGACATCTTTGTCTCCCCGGCAATCGGAACCGACGCACAGCACCGGGTGGCAGTCACTGCCGGTAACACCTCGGGATTCGACCGCTGAGAACGGAGGCCGACTCATCGATGGGGTTGGCTGCCACTTCCCCGCCACGCCGCCATCCAGGGCACAATTCCTCGCGATGGACGGCGAAAACGCAACAGACGGCGCCGCTACTCCTCGAACGGTATCGGATACCTGGGGTGTGATCGAGGATAGCCGTCCTCTTGCTCTGGAGGAGAACGTCATGGTCACCCCCCGGGTTAATGAATACCATCTCGAACCATGGATCCCGCCAAGTCTGCTCGGAAGGAGTGTATTCGGGCCCGTTCCGCCTCTGACGCCAGGCCTCACTCCGAGTCGCAAGCGTAGTTCAAGCCCTCCGTCAGCTCCCCGTACAGCCAAAAGACCGAAACTCCGCGCACGACGCGTTGATACAGGCTTAGAGGCTGAGATGTCGAGTCAAGCCGCAGCCAGCTATCCTAACGACACTCGAGTCGGAAGCTCTTCAGAGTGTAAGCACTGCTATGTTGTCTCGCCGCACGTCGCTGGACCCGGGCTGATAGGAAGCCTAGACGAGGACTTTCAAGGTTCCGACTCGGATCGGACATACCATTGCCCTGAGCCACGCTATACTCTCGAAATTGAGTGTTTTTCAGAAGACGAGATCGAAGAACACTTGGCGGAGTACCTGAACGCATACAGAGCATTCTACCTCGAACCTGACGAAGCAGAGCCACCACGGCCAAGAGACCCTCACAGTGCAAGACGAAGCCGACGTATCTTCAAGACCATCTTCGAGGACCAGCTGACTTCGGCCGAAGACGAAGAGCTCCTCTTGCAGGGTGAAAAGGAAGACATCTTAGATGTGCTCCTAACGTGGACCCGCAAGAAGTCGGTACCCTCCGGGTTCGTTGCAGAAACACTGGAGGACGTGTCAGAGAGTCTCAAGCACCCCAGGAGCCTTCCGGCGGCGCCCTTCATCAAACAAATCTGGTGAGCCAGCAGCGCGGCAACATGGTAACTCAGATCAGTGGTAGCTAACAGTACCAGCCTGTCGGCCAAGACTCGGGATGGATCGCTGTTCGCGGCGCACCTGTCCGCCTGTGGGCTCGGCGGTATCATTGAATGGAATCTGGACGACATTCGTGATGCCTTCTGCGGAATCACGGGGCTCGGTATTGCCTAAACAGGGTTTCTGAGACGGTGCAACGGGACACGCATGCTTGGTCTTGGCGGATGTGGAGGCTGGGAAGAGGGGATAAAAGAAAACGAAGCCAGATATCTTGTCGAGGTTCCGTTGGAAATTCTTAGTGATGCGACACCCACATTATTATATCGCCTGCAATACAATTCGTTTTTGGGGAGCTGGCAAACGAAGTGATGAGACCAACTATCGGTCAATCGAGGTTGTTGCCAGATGCGAGACGACCAAACGGGAGCTGCGACAATTCTCCGGGATTACCCGGGGAAGCCCTGGTCGGGGTCAGGAAAGAGGCGCCGGATTGCAGGTGCGGAGACAGGAAATAGCTGGAAAAGAACACCCCAAGAATATCTTTGTAAAAAAGCGGGCAATCGACCGAGCGAGATACAAGTCTAAAAACCGATTTTGAAGAGACAAGCATTGCTGTTGACAAGATCCTCTGAGCGCTTGCAACGGCTTCTGTTTTGATGTTGCCAGGTGGAGTCGCTCGGGAGCCTTTGGTCGAGCAAAATTCTCTCGGTCTGGTGATTGGCTGGTGCTGAGCTTGGGACCCGCCTCCTCTCCAACCAAGGCCTGCCAGCCCTTCTTGACAATTTTCCTCACATCGGCTCCCCCAAACTTCCATCAACCTCCCGTCTCAATCTCCCCTCCGCGCAATTGCAACTCGATTGCAATTGTTTACCCTCAACCACAAGAGGCGACACACACCTGGATAACATGTTCCGGAACGCCCTCCGACAGAGCACGCGCGCCGTCGGCGCCCTCTCTGCGTCGAGCAGAGTCGCCGTAGTGAGTGTGCACCTCTCCGCCCGCCCGACCCGACCTCAATTCCATCGACCGGTGCTCGGAAGCAATCTCAATCGGCCCTGCACGCGACCAGGAAGCTCAATTGAGCTCTTTCCAGCGGCGCATGGGCATTGGGCGAGCATCGGGAGCTTGGGCGGGAGCTGTTCTGTTTTGCTGGCGCTTTTGGCGCCCTGTCTCGGTTTTCGGCTAGGCTAACTGGTCCGCGACAGCGAAATGCCGCACCCACCGTCTCTGCCCTCCAAACCCGCACATACGCCGAAGCGAAGGCCTCGCCGACCGAGGTCTCGTCGATTCTCGAGCAGAGAATTCGCGGTGTCCAGGAGGAGTCCAACCTTGCCGAGACCGGCCGCGTTCTGTCTGTTGGGTACGTTTTCCAAATTCTGGGGATGCTTGGCGACAGACAACACACATGGGCCCGACGGCAACCGCCGTTGATGTCTGGTCGGGACGCCGGTGGAACAACGAAGTGATTCGGGATGGCAATGGGACCTGCGATACTGACTGGATGACCATAGAGATGGTATCGCCCGTGTGCACGGCATGGCCAACGTCCAGGCCGAGGAACTTGTTGAGTAAGTTGATCCCCGTCCTGCTTCAGTCCCTGCATGGAGGCTAACGCACTCCAGGTTCGCGTCTGGCGTCAAGGGCATGTGCATGAACCTCGAGGCCGGCCAGGTCGGTGTCGTGCTTTTCGGTTCTGATCGTCTCGTCAAGGAGGGCGAGACCGTCAAGCGTACTGGCGAAATTGTGAGTTAATATCGCAGCAGTCCGCCTATGGACATGGCATTCTAACTCTTTTTAGGTCGATGTCCCCGTCGGCCCTGAGCTGCTCGGCCGTGTCGTCGATGCCCTCGGCAACCCCATTGATGGCAAGGGTCCCATCAACACCAAGGAGAAGCGTCGTGCTCAGCTCAAGGCCCCCGGCATTCTCCCCCGCCGCTCCGTCAACCAGCCCGTGCAAACCGGTCTCAAGTCTGTCGACGCCATGGTGCCCATCGGCCGCGGTCAGCGTGAGTTGATCATTGGCGATCGTCAGACCGGCAAGACCGCCGTCGGTCTTGACACCATTCTCAACCAGAAGCGGTGGAACAACACCAACGACGAGACGAAGAAGCTTTACTGCATCTACGTCGCCGTCGGGCAGAAGCGCTCCACTGTCGCCCAATTCGTCAAGACACTCGAGGAGAACGACGCCATGAAGTACTCGATCGTCGTCGCCGCCACTGCCTCGGAGGCTGCCCCGCTCCAGTACCTTGCTCCCTTCACTGGTGTAAGATTTCTTTTTTTTCTTCCCCCCTTCTCTTCTTCTCCTCCTTAATGCCTATCTTCAGAGCTGACATTCACTTTAAGGCTGCTGCCGGCGAATGGTTCCGGGACAATGGAATGCACTCTCTGGTCATCTTTGACGATCTGTCCAAGCAGGCCGTTGCGTACCGTCAGATGTCTCTGCTGCTGCGTCGTCCCCCCGGACGTGAGGCTTACCCTGGTGACGTCTTCTACCTCCACTCTCGTCTGCTCGAGCGTGCCGCCAAGATGAACGACAAGCACGGTGGTGGCTCCATGACTGCCCTGCCCGTCATTGAGACCCAGGGCGGTGATGTGTCTGCCTACATTCCCACCAACGTCATTTCCATCACCGACGGCCAGATCTTCTTGGAGTCTGAGCTCTTCTACAAGGGTGTTCGCCCGGCCATCAACGTCGGTCTGTCCGTGTCTCGTGTCGGTTCCGCTGCCCAGCTCAAGGCCATGAAGCAAGTCGCTGGCTCCCTCAAGCTCTTCTTGGCCCAGTACCGTGAGGTCGCTGCTTTCGCCCAGTTCGGCTCTGATCTCGATGCTGCTACTAAGCAGACCCTCGCCCGTGGCGAGCGGGTAAGTTTCACCTTTATATATCCATGAGTCTTGGATTGGATTTTGAAAAGTACTAACTGTGTTGTCTACAGTTGACCGAGCTCCTGAAGCAGAAGCAGTACTCGCCCATGGCCGTCAACGAGATGGTTCCCCTTATCTACGCTGGTGTCAACGGTTACCTCGACGCCATCCCCGTCGACAAGATCCTCCAGTGGGAGGCTGACTTCCTTGCCCACCTCAAGACCAACGAGGCGGACCTCATGGCCACGATCGACAAGGAGGGTGCCATCAGCAAGGATCTTGAGGCGCGGTTGAAGGACGTTATCCCGAGCTTCATCAAGAGCTTCCTGGGTTAATCTACACGTAATACCAAGCGTTCCAGGAATGATCTAGAGGGGAGTTTGCCAAGCATGAAGGGGGATGTCTATACCGCAACGTCCGTGTGTTTCTAGAGCAGGGGGTTCCGTCTTTCGTGTGCTGGACTTGAGGAAGGACGCGCGAGAAGGGGAGATTCTCCCGTCAAACCCATTGTAAAATAGAGTAAAGACTCAATTAAGCACTCGATTCCTTTTGTCCTAAACTATGGCGTCTGAATTTCCATGGGTCATCCCAAGTTGTTTGAGAGTGGGTGGGGGCGTTTTTGAATCGCTCTCCATGGAGAAAATAACTGACTGATACACGCCCCCCCCCCCACATCCATTAGCATCCTGACGCACCGCTCGCAACCTCAAAGTGTTCAAGCTTTGACAATAGCAAAGTTATTGTTCTTTCATAAAGAAAAAGGAAAGAAGAGGAAAAGGAAAAGGGAAAGGAAGAAGAGGAAAGGAAAGGAAAGAAAAGGAGGAAGAAGAAGAAAAGAAGAAGAAAAGAAGAAGAAAAAAGAAAGGGGGCTTGAGAAACCTGGTGAATCTCGGGGTTGGTCGAGTCTTATTCGACTGCATTTGGTGTATCAGTTATTTTGTCCAGAGATGGGTGGGCTGGTGACATCATGCACTGGGCGGCAGCTGGAGCTCGATCCAGGAACATCAAACAACGTCAAAAACGCCAATCGAGATTTCCACACTTCCTTTTGTAAGAAGACATCTAGTTCCGTGCAGTTTAACCTACCCTTTTTACCACAGGCGGTTCAGGGGAAGCCTTCACTCGTTTTGATTGAGTTTCTCTTGTCACAGACAGACAACCCACGCATCTCCCGCGCTCACCACCCCCGCAATCTGCAAGTAGCTCCCCGGACTTGCAAAAGCTTCGATCCCAGCGTCTACAGACTACTGCATCCCTGCTCGGATTCCTGACGAGACCCAATTCAGAAATACTCGCGCTAGTTAGTTCGACTGGGTACGCTACCTAGGTAGCTAGAGTGGTATACACACGCTGAAATGCTCACCGGTTCAACCACGTCTACCTCGTCTGTTGCGCCGCCGCCGCCGCCGCCTCTTCCCAATATGTCGCCCGCTACGAAGGAGGTGATTGCCCGAGTGCGGCAGATGATCCCGCCGATGCTGGAGAAGTTTCATAAAGGTGCGTTTTGTATTGTTACTGTAAGTAAGGGCGCTTGATGGCTAATGGTTAGTGGCTGTGTGCAGGACAGCTGGGAAGAGTGGGTGTCATCGGTGGCAGTGAGGACTATACGGGCGCGCCGTACTTTTCGGCTATGGCGAGTGCGCGGTTGGGGTGCGATATGGTGGGTTCTATTCCCTCCCCTTATTCGTTTTTATTTCGGGTTGGTTGTGTTGGTTCATGACGGGGAGCGGCGGATGGCACGGAGTGTGGGATAGGGGAAGGGATCGTGGGAGCTGATGCCCATATTTCCCCTTACACATCAGCCTAGCCATCTTTTAGATCCCCCTTTTATCAGTCAAGACCCAATGAATGCTCTGCTAACACCATTCCAGTCCCACGTCATCTGCACCCCGACCGCCGCAACCGTCATCAAGACTTACTCGCCAAACCTAATGGTCCACCCGCTCATGCGCTCCTCGCCCTCCTCGCCAAGCAACACAGTCCCACCAGCATCTTCATCCCCGCCCTCCCGCTCCTCCGGCGACACCGACGCGCGCGAGATAGCAGACCGCATCATCCCGCTGCTCGACCGACTCCACGTGCTGGTCATCGGGCCTGGCCTAGGGCGCGACCCGCTTATGCAGGACACGTGCGCGCTGGTCATCCGCGCGGCGCGCGACAAGGGCATGCCGATGGTGCTCGACGCCGACGCGCTGCAGATTGTGCAGCGGGACCCGGGCCTGGTCAAGGGGTACGGGCTGGCGGTGCTGACGCCGAACGTGGTCGAGTTTGGACGGCTCACGTCGGCCCTGGGCGTGGACGAGCAGGTCCAGGCGGCGCAGGAGCAGGCCGGGGAGACGGCCAAGGTGGAGGCGCTTGCGCGCGCGTTGGGCGGCGTCATGATTCTGCAGAAGGGGCCGAAGGATCATCTAAGTGATGGAAAGGTTACGTATACAGTTGATCTGGAGGGGGGCAAGAAACGGAGTGGTGGGCAGGGGGATACGTTGACGGGGAGTATCGCTACGTTTTTGGGTTGGAGGAGGGCGTATTTGGATGGGATCTGGGAGACGGATGGGAAGTTGAAGGAGGAGGAGTTGGTTGGGCTGGCCGTGTTTGGAGGGAGCGCGATTACGAGGGTGAGGATATGGCTCTGCTCACCCGTTCTTTCTCTGGCAACGGTGTGATGGCTAACGCGAGTCTTGACAGGAGTGCTCACGTCTGGCCTTTGCGAAGAAGGGCCGCAGCCTGCAGGCGAGCGACCTCACCGACGAGGTGCATACAGCCTTCCTGAACATTTTCGGGGAGGTCGAGGATGAAAGTGGTGGCCCCCGGCTCTGAACTGGTGTCAGTAACGCATGGCCTGGCAATCAAAAGACCCTGTTCGGTCCCTGCGTTTGCCGTCGACGGGGCGCGCGGGACGGGAGATCGCCTGCGCGGTGGCCTCCACGGGCTGCCTTAACTCATTTCGGTCGACTCACAGCCTCTCAGCCGATCTCTGTGTGCTTGGGTTGTACACGCGCATCTCACTTTAGACGATGCACGATCGGTCTCCCGCAGATGCGTCCGAGCACAAAGCGAGAGCAAGCCATGTTGCTCCGCCGTCGGAAGGTTTTTTTTTTTTTTTTTTTTTTTTTTTTTTTTTTTTTTTTTTTTTTTTTTTTTTTTTTGGCGAGATGCATAGAGTAGCAGAGAAAGTAATGCGAGACATTTCTCCTGGTACGGCGGAGAGCCCCTGAGACGCTTCTGTGAACCGCCCCGCCGAGTTGTGTTGAGCAGAAGTAGGGTGATGGCTGTGAGAGAAGGCCGCCCGGCACGCCACAGGGGACGTGTCCTCGGACTTGGTTACACCCGTCTATTGAGAGGAGACACACAAGATCGAGATGCGGGTAGCCCTCCCCGAGACCCCTCTCGCAAGCAACGCCAAGATCTGCATGCAGTTCTGACCAGCCGAATCTGACAGGAAAAGGTGGCGTTACTGCCGCAAGGGATCTCGCTGTGTTTATACCGCTGAGTAAATCATACTGTGTGTGCGCGGCTGAGATCTTGCTTTTGCCCTCCCTTGGGGCCCTTGGGGGTGCATCTGTGCGGGTACATTGCTCTGCCAGCTGAATGGCTGATTCAACAAAGGCCAACGCTGCCGTTGGTTCCCAGGGCTGGATGTGTCTCGGAGCCCGCCGGGGAAACGCGGGATGGATGGCGATGGGAAGCAAAGGAAGGGTTCAGCAAGGGCGAGATATGTCTCTCCCCAGACGAGACTGACAACGCACACATGTGGAAATGGATCGAGGCTGAGACATGCGTCGTCTAAGAGGCCCAATGGGGCGCCGCCGATCCGGCACCCGCACCGAAAACCCTGTCCCTCGCCGACATCCAGTACGTACGTACTTGAGCGGTGTTTTGTTTTTGCCATTGCACAGTGTCTGGAATACCTAAGTGACAAGTCTGCTCAGTCAACATGCCGAGTTACGCCCTGCGTTTCATGACGTCCAATCCCCGTTGCAAGCTGGCATGCTTGGAGTCTCGCGCTAGCAGAACGGGCTTCGGAGCAAAGAACTAGAACCTCCTTGGACCCGGCGCCACGGCACACCCCTGACTCGCTCCCGGGGTGGCATTGGCTGGGGATAGAGTCCGGGGAGACCATATGTAGGGTTTGCCGCTCCGATGTATGTGCGTGTGAGACAGAGCAGCTCAGCTTGTTACCGGTCTTTGGTAGAGGGCGAGCATATTTGGTGAACAATAGAGGAGCGTCCCAAGTGCCCAATCAATGCAAGATGATTTGATCCTTTGCAACAGGTGAGAGTCAGGGCTGAAACAGAGCGCTCAACTCGTACCGGACTGGATGTTTGTCCATTTATGAAGCAGCTGTTCGTAAACCGTATCCGCTCTCCCAATGACAGTGAATAGAGCGGGTAGAGTACCTGGGTAGGTAGGCAGCCATGGCAGTTTTTACCTTAGCGAGAAAGTGTCTAAAAGCCCGAGATTGATAGTTAAAAGATCCGCGTATCCCGCCATAAGCAAATCATGCCGCGGCGACCTCGTTGGCGGCCTACTCTGCGGCTGCACCAGTCGGGAAAGGAAAGAAGATGCAAGCTCAGCACGCCAACAAGGGATGGTTACCCCGCCATCCCGCATGTCAAAAACAAATGGTCGGAGACTGTTTCTCTGTTGGTGCGGACTCGAGAACAGAAACATCCTGGTGCGTCTCGCCGTGGCACTCGAGCATCTGCACCGCAGTGGACCGTAACAGAGACTTAAAGGCCGACAGTTTCCTGATTGGATTTTTTTGGCCTCACTTAAATTTGGCAAGAGACAGAACGAGTGCACGCTGCGTTCTAGAATCTGGGTGTCGTCGAGTTGAAATGGCGACGGCAGCCGAGGGAGATGGCGTCGAGACCTACATGAACCAATGGGCCAGCCGCGCTGTCATGCACAGTCGATCACCTCAAAGGTGCCGCATCCGAGTAAAAACGCGAGCGTGTCTCGAGCAGACGAGGCCTCGATAGGCAGAAAAATCCCATGTGTTTACGGCCGCAACCGTGAGGCCTCTTTCAAAGGCAGGCGTTTGCATTGCATCGAGGTATCAATCTCAACTGTCCTCCATGATGCTGCACACGCCCGGGAAGTTTTTTCCTTTTTTTTTCTGGCCCTTGTCGTACAAAGCGGCACTTCCCAAAAAAAGAAAAAAACCGTGTTGAGACCCAGAGCGAAAGTGGTATCAAGAGCTTGAGTCTTGGGCTCGAGCAGACGTCTCGGTTGTCTGGTGGTTGTTGGATTTGAGAGAACTAGTCCAACCTTGTCGCCAGCCGGATGCGACGTTGCAGGGTCGACTGCATGTGACTGGCCAGGTGACGCGCGGAGTTATGGTGTCATTCCCATCTCCCTGCTGACGCCTGTCCACCCTGCTGTTATCCCTGCCTTTTGGTGGATTTGGCCCTTGCTCCCAGCGTCCGGCTGTGCAGTCCGTGCGTCAATACTGCGTTCTGGCTCTTGCTGTTTTCGTGAATCTCCTCTCCGCTTTCAGACCTCACCCTTTTGCCGAGTCCGCCCCAATGTTGCTTTTTCCGCAAACTTTCCTTAGCGATGGCTGCGAACCATTCGTCCTCTCTCTGTGGGAGCCGATAGAGATTCGCTCATCTCGGACCCCAGGGATGCTAAGCTGCTCGTGACAAGCGCTGATGCTCCTTCCGAGAAGAAGCAAGCCCTTTTCTCCTGCGTTTCAATCTGAAAACCCCATCTCCTAACCCGTTTGGTCTACGTCTTGGTGCTTGAAAGGACAAGGAAATGTCACAGTGATACAAGGGTGTTACGTCGACCAGAGCACGGCCGCCATGGGGTAGGAACCCCGGAAGGGCCTGCCAGGACTCGAATAGAATCCCTGGATTACTTGCAGCTTAAGATCTGCCAGTCACGGATCGTGATCCTTTCGCCGGAACTACAGTGCATTGCTCGTAAATGTTGCTATTCCATGTTTTGTTGCTTGGGCATTTCTCCTCGTTGCCCCTCCTTTCCTCTTCCGCCATCGTCACCATCCTCCCACCTCTCGCCTGCGGTCACTGGTCAAGAACCACCATCGAGGGGAAACCGTTGGAGACGTGGATGACTTCTTGGTCGCGGTTTGCTGCGCAGCCATCCATTTGAGCCCGTTCTCGGAATGCCGCGCTTTCGTCTTATACCCAGCTCGGTGGGACCATGATTCTTAGCCCGCTGTTGGCCGCGGAAAAGACACCACTACCGTTCTTTCTTTTGACCTTGACTTCGTGGGGGGCCAGACCCTGAGAATTCTCCGAGTTCACTCAGCAACACTTCTTCCTGGCATGGCGATGTTGGTTCGAAAGCCGCGATAAGCACAGGACACTGTTTGCTTTTGTTGGGTCCTCTGCTCGTCACAGCCGACGCCCAGGACGTCATCCCGCCTGTTTGGTCCAAATCAGGAGGAAGGATCGCGTCAGGCCAGTTTCACTCAGAAGAAGAACCAAAAGCGTAAACACTTGCTGGAAGTGTTGGAAGAAGAAAACGAAGCGGACTTCGTGAACGCCCGGTCATCGGTCGGCTATCTCGGACCCCCGAATCGCCTTCCCGGCCAACTTCTCACCAACATAGTCCTGACGACCTTCTTTTTTTTTTTTTTTTTTGTCACCAAGTCTGGGTCCCTCTTTCCACCTGCCGTGGAATCTTCGTCCAACCAGCCCGCAATGCGCTGTTATTAGCTTTGCGTGACAGCATTCTATCATCGGCCACCGAACACAATTTGGAGTTTGTGTTGCTGTTCACCGATTCGACGACCGCACCCTCCAGAAATCTATAACTCGCACAACTTCGAGCACAGAAATCTATTTCCTACCACCGATTCTATTCCGCCCATCTAAATTGACATTTGGAGCGGCGGATTCTTTTCTTTCAATATTGCAAGGCTAGAAACAATAAGTAACCGGTCTCAGCCCGAAGCCCACCTTCCTACCTCGACCTCCAGCTGGGTAAGTCAGTCCGCTTTTCTCGATTACTTCAGCGATATGTTGCTGACTGTGATTGCCCTGGCATAGTTTCGATCAAGATATCACAATGGCAACGAGGTTTGAGAAGCTTGACAAGCAGCTCGACCGGCTTGGGGGGTTCTTTTCCAGAAAGAAGCGGACTGCAGAATCTCAGGACTCGGCTGTGGCAAGCAATCAGCCGGCGACGCCGATTCCAGCGTTGACGGAGCCCGATGCACCTTCACAGACATTCCCTCAGCCATCTTTTATCAGGCCCACATCCTCACGGATGGTAGCGAGGGAGGAGGTACTCTTGACACCGCATTCGGCTCGGCGGGCTAAGAGCCTTCCCGAATCGACAAGCACGCCTCCTGCGCTTACGATGCCAGCGTCCCTGACCGACAACGAGGCGCCAGATGATTGCCCTCCCATCCCTGCACGGTATTCCTCAATCGGGCCTGGCATCCCTCAGCGGTCCTCCTCAGTCTACCCTGACTCGAGCAGGGACGGCCCTCCCTCAGCGCTTCTGGAGTTCAGCTTCTCCGCTGCTTCAAGAGAATCCGAAGATATCTCGTTGCTAAGGAGACGTTCCAGGGCTAGCTCGAAGTCGCTGACTCGGTCCACCTCGGTTTCTATCTCCCCAAAGGCTCCAGTTAACCGGAGACGGTACTCCGCCGGTGCGCAGCACAGATCATCGATTCCTTTGCGGCAGGAAATTGACCTCCACCGAGACTCGGCGCAACAGAACAAGTACAGTAGTTTGGTGCCCGTGCAGGGAGAAAGCCAGCGCTTGGAGGCATCATCACGGGAATGTCTGACACCACCCCTATCGCCTCGGCTCGTCCCCTTATCCGAAGTCAACCCTGATGAGTTGGACGTCGACAATAACAAGGCTACACACCGGCCCGCGAGCCAGTCTGTCTCTGGGACCGGCATCCGACATATCGGTGAAGCTCACAGCAAGTCGGCCCGTCCACCGAAACGTCCAACGGTGAAGGTTTCAAGTTTGGACCCTATCCTCAAAGAGCCCAGCGTGACTGATTTCCTTGCCCTGAGCGACGACGATATTGCCGACGGCCATACCGCCCTTCGAACCCGTGTTCCATCGTCTAACCCTCCGACTTTTGCGCTGCCCCCCGATCCGTCACCTGCCTCGACACCCCTTCGAACGAAGCCTGCATACCCCATGCTCACGCTGTCACCTCCGCTGGCCAGCCGGCCCGCCACTGCCGCAGCCTTTGAAGCTGCCAGAATCGCAGCCAAGTATCAGTTCGATCTTGTCTACATCGTGAATCTGTGGCCAAGCCACATGAGTCGCCTTAGCCGCTCCTCACCCCTCAGCCAGTTCTGCGGCACGCCCGTCGCGACATCTCCCGCGCGAGTCGCTACTCCCTCCCCTCCTCAATCTCCAGTTTCCAACAGGTCAGGATACGACAGCGGCTTCGAATCACGGTCGCCGGCTCCCCGCGACAGGTCCCGAGGCGGATTAACCGGGCGCTTGCTCGCGGCCTATGGCCTGCCCTCAATCATGTATCCCTTCCGCATCTCGGCACCAGTCCACCAAAAAGTACTCCGTACCCAGGGTTGGCTAGAATACCGCAACGAGAGCGGCGCCCAGGACGAGTTTGCCCGCGGCTACAGCTGCTCGTTTTATACGGGCCACAGTCCCGCCAGAGAGCGCGAAGCCGACTCCGGGACCTCCCCTCGCGGCGGCAAGCAGCGGAATCCAAAAAACAAACCCGTCAACCGCGGCATCGTCTTTGCGGCGTTCAGGCTTCCGCTCGAGGATGGTACGCCCGTCTGCAGCGATAGCGAGGAGCTCGAGGAGCTTCACCACGACGCCGAAGCGTTGGTCGACATGCTGATCGATATCCACATGACGCAGCGCCAGACACGGGCTCCGCTCGGTGCGTCGCGGCGCTGTGTTGCTGGTTCAAACGAGCGGCTGGTGCAGCCAGCCGCGCCGCTGGTTACTACGTAGACTACGGACTATTACTCGAGGTCCTGTCTCGACACTCCGGAAGTGGCAATATCTCCCAGCCAACACTGGGAGGAACTCGATGCGGAGAATTTTTGCTTCACCCGGCGTTCGAAAGCTCCGCTGGATGGCTTTCTAAGGCGATGGGTGTATTGGGAATCCAACATCGGGCACGGCCAAAGAAACTGGTCCGTGCTAGACTCTTACGAAAAATTGAACGAAGGAATGATGGCAACGTGGCGCATCTGGGTGGATTTTTGCCTCAGTCGATAGCAACAAGTTAGCTACAATGGAACGGAATCTAGATCCAAGATCATTGAGCCACCCTGATCAGTCGCGAGGGATTCTCCACAGGGGACGATTGCGACAACGACCTGCCCTCACTGCCAAAGTCATGACTGAGCCAGAGTGTCTGGTCACCGAGCTTAAGGGATTGGTAAGCCGGCATAAGCGCCGGTCGGGCTCTGAGGCCGAGGCTCGACTGAAATTCAGATCGAGCATGATGAACGAGAAGACTCGCCCAACTATAGGAAGCTGCATGTACATTGTTCCGAGAACCCAACCATCCCATTTTGCATGAATCCGTAAAGTAATCCCCGCCCCAGAGGTCCCGATGGCACTGAGCCCAAAACTCCCCACTCCCAGAAATGCCCAGTTTTTTTTTGGTCTTCATGCCCTGCCCACCATCATCCAGTCCACATCTAGCGGACAATGGCGTCGAAGCGCTGCTTGAACCACTTGATGGTGTCGTCACGGTTGATGCGGTGGCTGGCACCGATTCTGCTCTTGCAGCGGCGGCGGCGGGAGACGCGCTCACCGGGGCGGGTCATGCAGCAGTAGAAGTCCATGCCGTAGATACCGATGCCGGGGTCGTACTTGATGCCGAGATCGATGTGCTCGCTGATGCCGAAGCCGAAGTTGCCAGTCTCGCTGAAGTTGCGCTTGCGGAGTTCGTACTCCTTGACCTTGAGGCCGCGCTCGAGAATCTCCTCGGCCTTGGGGCCGCGGACTGTGACGTGCACGGCAATCTTTTCGTTACGGCGGATACCGAACGTGCGGACGGTGTACCGGGCCTTACCTGGAGAATTGCATGTCAGCAAAGCAAGGCTTTTGCAATCGAGCGATCGAAGAGTGAAAACTCACTGTAGACCGGGGTCTGACCGGACAGCTGCTCCAACACCTTGGCAGCACGGGTCAGTCTGTCACCAGACTCGCCGACCGAGATGTTCAGGACGAGCTTCTGGATGCGGAGCTCCCGCATGGGGTTCTGGGTCTTCTCGGACTGCCATGATGTTAGTTCGAGTCAGATCATATTCGCGATCAATACGGTCCTACCATGGTGGCGGTGTTGTCGATATTCCGGTGCTGGGCGACTTGTCGATGAACTCGAAATTTGGAAAAGTGAGGTTGGATTTCTACTTTGAATTTGAGATTGTGCGTGTGGGGAACCACTTGCCTGCCGGCAAGAAAGCCTGGTGGGGGACAAGACCGTGTGGCTTAGGTAGTCGACGTTGGCTAGTCGTTGCTTTGTGGCTAGCGCAGGCTCCGTAAACTAGCTGTGGCTGAAGCATCCAAGCTCCCGCAGCCTCGCGGTCAAATTTCCAGGTCGGCTCGCCTCCACCACGCTATCAACCAACCCTGCGCGTCACTTCGAAGCCTCCGCCGAGACCAAGAAGAGACCGCAACCGGCAAAGTTGAAGAACTTTGTCAACAAACAAACCCAATTTTTGTCAAACTCGAAGACGCTACTCTGTAGCATCTTGCCGCCAAGATGTCGGCCACAAACAAGCAAGGCAAGATGGTGAGTTTCAAGCGTCTCCGCCCACACCGCTGCGCAGGCACCCATGTTGACACCGGAGGACTAACAAGGCGCATTGTTTTTAGGCCGGTTACGTACGTACTTGTCCGAGAGGCGATTGTCGATCCGACCGAGACGGAGGTTGCTAACACGCTTGCAGATCAACTACCGGATGCGCGTCACCTTGAACGATGGCCGCCAGATGACCGGTCAGGTGTGTTATCCCGCTCTCTTTTCTACTTCCTGTGGAAGGATGCTGATCTTTGTTGGCCAGATGCTTGCTTTTGACAAGCACATGAATCTAGTCCTCGCCGACACGGAAGAATTCCGCCGAACGAAGCGCAAGCAGAACAAGCCGGCTGCCCCTGGCGCGTCGGCCGCCGCCGCAGTCATCGAGCAGGAGGAAAAGCGAACCTTGGGCCTGACAATTGTCCGAGGCGCCCACATCGTCTCCTTGTCCGTCGAGTCTCCGCCACCCGCAGATCCCAGCGCGCGTCTGGGCAAGTCAACAGGCGCCGGCATCACGTCGGCACTGACCGCTGGACCGGGCGTCGCGCGACCTGCGGGACGGGGTGCGGCCGCTCCGATTTCTCTGGCCGGCCCTGCCGCTGGTGTTGGAGGCGCTGCCCCTCCTCCGTTCCCGGGTTTCCCTGGGGCCCCTGGCTTCCCGGGCCGTGGTGGTCGTAAGTTCCCACCAGACAGCTTCCGTTTGGTCTTTTATCTAACCTTTTCAATAGCTGCGCCGCCTGGATTTGGTGGTGCTTTTCCTCCCCCTGCTGGCTTCCCTGGCGCGCCGGGTTTCCCTCCTGGATTTCCACCTGGCGGAGCGCCGCCCTCCGGCTTCAACCCGCCCCCGCGGAGATAAGGGTTCGTGTTTGGTTACGTCACTGATACCCGGGTCGCGCCTCGCCGTGAACCTCTTGACGGAGCGCTTCCGGCATATTTACTGCATGCGACCGTGCTATGAGCTAGGCTGGAGATCTCTACCCGGATTTTATGGAGACAGGTTGGGTTGGGCGGCGTTCAGGGGTTCTGAAAACTGCGGATAAAGGTGGATTGCAGCCTACGTTCCAGCCACGACTTGAGGTAGAGTGGTTCTTCTTAACATGGCTTGAAGAGCAACCATAGAAGACACCTGCCACGCCATAGCCATAATGAAGCTATGTGTTGTTTGTCACCACGCTTTCAAGTTTTGTCTGCATCGTGCCAACCCAGTGACGCAGTTTGGCAGGGGTTAGAGGTCCGTGCGGAGTTTCCGGACCCCAAATTTCTTTCTAAGCCTGCCGTGGCACACCTCCGATCTCGAACCTGGAAGCTAAACCCATCAAATCACCGTGACCGCGACGAAGGGCAACACGCCAACACAGCACCACCGTCAAAAATGGCCGCCTTTGTCAAAGCCGTCAATGCGAAGATTCGGGCGCACCCCGTCCTGAACTATGTCTGCTCGACACGTGAGTCCCTGCCGTTTCTGTCTGTTTGCCCGGTCTCGAGCTGCACCGGCCCCGTCATCGGACAATCCCCCGATGACGCCGGAGGGCCGCTTCTCAACAGGGTGCACTCTATGATGGAGACATGTCCCCTGGAAACAAGGCGCATCTAATGGAATTTCTTTGCGCAATCAAATTCCGGGCCCATTGGATTGTCTCGATGGGTGCCAATTGCTGCCTTCTACATCGCGCGACGCTGTTGCCGCCGCTGCTCGCGTGCCTGCGACACGGCACATCTTGAGGGGGAGTCCATGGCTAATCTGCTCCCGAATATAGATTTCTGGGGTCCCGTCTCCAACTTTGGTATTCCCGTCGCCGCGGTCATGGATACCCGGAAGAGTCCCGACCTGTACGTTGTCCCCTTCACCGCTCTTGCCGATTATGCCTTGAGCTCGGCTGCACAACGGCACCAACTCTCTACATACTCATACTAACCCTGGCTGCTCTCACCCTCTAGGATCTCCGGCCCGATGACCTTCGCCCTCTGCGTCTACTCGGCGACCTTCATGCGCTACTCCCTGGCCGTCACGCCCAAGAACTACCTGCTCTTCATGTGCCACTTTGTCAACGAGGGCGCGCAGCTCACGCAGGGGTATCGCTATCTCCAGTGGACGCAGTGGGGCGGCCGCGAGAAGGCGGCGCTTACGGGCGCGGTGGAGGCGGGCAAGGAGAAGGTCGGCGAGGTGGAGGGCAAGGTGACGGAGTTGGTGGGGAAGAGATAAACTTGAAGAATCAGCGGGGGCTGGGAACTAGGAGGTTGATTGGGATGATATGGCAGGGTCGTGGCTGTGGCGGTCGCTTGCCTTTGGCCGGCTGATCGGAGCCTTGAAGTCAGGGGCAGGTCTTGTGTTACAGGCTGGGCTGTACGATCTAAGCGTGGCGCGTCGGTTGGGCTTGACTTCGGTGGTGAGAGCCTAGGGATATTGTGTTGCTCGGGATCTGATCTGTTCGTCTCCTACTAGACGGTGTGAGGGGTGGCCGGACATAGAGGGTGATGAAGCTCACAGGGGCTCTTCGGGCTTTGTCTTGTTGTCGGCTAATAAAAGCGAAACACTGGCTTTGGGCATCGAAGGACAGAGATGACTCAATTCTCAGCAAGGTGTTCCTTGGTAAGTTTCCGTTGGGTTTGATTGTTTGTCTTCGGTTGTGAGTCTCGAAGTTGTGTCGCTGAGAGTCTCAAGCGCTGAACCCATCTATTCGCGAGCATCGGTCTTGGTTTCATCACCGAGGAACCAAGGGTTGACTCAGGTTGTTACCAGTTTCTCAGCCGCGTCTCTTCTTCAAGAAGGAAGCGCCAGACATCCTCGGCCAGGTGGATTACACCGGTGCAATACAGAGTATACTTGCGAGTGCAACAGTGATCGGCCTCTTGGCCACTTTATTGCAGCTTGCTCACTCGTCAAAAGAATTGTACCGAGACAAACAATTCGGAAGCGGCATGCCAAGAGCGCACGTATCGACGTCCTCCGATAAGCTCTCTGGCAAAGAGGTCGACTCCGGAGCCGGCGCTTGGCAGATCCCTGGATACAGCAGAGTCCGAGTCCCCGCCTGGCCATCGTGGGGGGTTTGTTCAAGAAGCACGCCATAACCCTTGTTATGGCTGATGTTGCAACTTTCTCTCTTTTTCGGTTCTCCCGATGCGGCATGCCTCGAAGTAACACAGATTCGGCCAGTTGGCCGCCTTCGGTTTGTTTCCCGCTCCGGTTTCAGTACGTAACGAGCTGGAGCTTACGCCGCAACCTTACCCTTTTGAAGACGGAAAGTGTACGATGGAAGGGCCTCGTGACATATTTCGCGTCTTTATTGAGCACACGAGACTCACCGAGTCTTCAATCCTCAAATGACGCATGACCGAATGAGCACAGATCATCAAGTTCATCAGGTACAGTGCAACAAGGAGGTCTTGAGAGGCTGCTGGTCCGTCTTGGCAGGCCGGCTCATTGAATGTGCAGAATGGCACAACGGCAATGGCAATCTTGGCAGCGGAGCGGAGAGATCTCCATGTTATCCGTCCAGATCCGCATGCGCCATGAGCGCTCCCCGGCAGCGCATTGCATTGTTGGGGAGACAGGTTGCGACTGTCAATGCAGCTCGGCGATAGCGCCCAGGCGATGGGGCTGCATGGCCAATGGCGTGGGTGACAGGGTGCTGACTTGTTGCTGATATCCCCGCATTTGAACACACCCAGTACAGGACACACCAGCAACAGGATGCTGGCGCTACAGTAGAGGTCGTTGGCCTTGGTCCCGAGATCTCGGAAATCTCTGAGCGTCCCGTGGTGCCTTAGCTGCTCCCAGGCGGACTTACCCTCGGCTAGACGAAAACGCCGGAACAGGCCACTATCAGGAGAACGCTGAGTGCACCTGATGCTCACCCGGTCGTCGGCTACTGCGGTCCGGGAATTCGCAAGTTGAGCCAAACGCCGAAGGATGGCGTACCACGAACCTCGGGCAATGGATGATGGTCATGCACCAAACTTGCGTGTTGTCCAGTTGCCGTTTCTGGGGAGGATATCGCCGGCTTTAGCGGACAAGGCCCCCTCGTTGTCTCCGTGGGAGGGCTTGGGGGTTCGCTGTTGACTTTAGCAAAAAGCCTTAGATACACGTCTTCTTTGGTTGGTCGGCCAGCCAAGTGATCCAGGTGCGTCAACCTGTCAGGAGAATCGAAGTCTGGTACGGCGTGGCGGTCGGCTCGGAGAGGTTCCCACGGCCGAGCTACCGAGTGTGCAGCAGTGGCCAGTGGCCCCCCGCCTAAAACTTCAGACATCGGACCCAGCAAGTTGACGTGGGATTTTTTGCATGCATGCATGTGCGACGCGCCGCTGCCAGTTTTTTGCTCTTGCAATTCATTCGGTGATTGGTCGGTCCTGCAAGCAGCTCCGATCACCGGCCTGCAATTGGCGGGCGCTAGCTCAATGCTAATCTTTTTGAGGCTTGTTGAGGCAAGGCTGGCCACTAACCACTGGTGCTTCCACTCAACCACTCCACTCGCAAGTTACATAGGCAGGTACTTCGTAGTGTATGTAGGTATTATCAAGACCAGGTGCCAAGAATAGACAAAACGATCGGTGTCCGATTATCCCAGGTTGGTTGCTTGCGTCCCGTCATACCCTCGAGTCCTTGAAAACGGAGGCTTCCGTGATAGACAACTGAGGGGTCGTTTTTCACCCCAGGCAGGCCAAGTCAGTGCCCGTTTGCGCCTCATCCTAAAAGATACCTAAGGTATGTAGGGAACATCATCGTCTATAGAGGCATGTATCGACAAAGCATTGCCAGGCGGCCAGGGCGCAACTCTTACTAGCGCCCTCATCTTTGCCGAGGGGCTCCAGCAAGTTTCACATACTATGTATGTACTACAAAGTGATACCTTGATGACTCTGGCCCTGGACCGTTTCCCGGGACTTGTGAAAATCCCCTCAGCACCCACCCCGGTCCAGGCGTTTCCCAGACAAAGTCGCCCCTCCTCAGTGACTCCCATCGTCTGCTCCCCTGCCTCACTCCTGTACATGCTATGCACGTACCTGTCCCGTCGCCCGTCTCGCCGCTGCCAAGCTGCCAAGCTGGTTAGAGCTGTCGGTGTTCCTGCTGCAAGCTGGGGTTGTCTGTTATATAATAATAGCCCGAGCTCCAAAGCTTCGCTCCCACTCAACCCCACCATCGCGTCCTACCCCGCCGTCGCCGTCATACCCTGGTCCAGGGATCCACGGCCACAGGCGCGCAAACACCCCGCCATTCCCATACCCGCCTGCTGCCCTCGTTCGGTTTTTTTTCTCTCTTTCCCTCCCTTTCCTTGTCTTCCTCACTGTAACCGACCGCCGATTCGCAATCCCAATTGACTCAGCATGGCGGCCGACAAGCCAGTCAGCAACTATGAGGACGTTTTCGAGGAGGGCGACGTCCCCAAGGAGGCCCAGACGGTGCACCGCATCCGGGCGAACTCGACCATCATGCAGCTGAACAAGATCCTGGGTAAGTGTGCCCTTTCGGAGAGTCATGTTGTTCTAGGGGGGGGGGGGGGGGGGGGGAGCACCCGGGAGTCTTTAAAAAGGCCCTAAACGATAAAATTTTTTTGGG